>ML295918.1:0-47500 GCA_005239495.1 Nicotiana undulata | reverse complement strand
GAACAAGAAGGAGTGACAGTATGTCTCTCTAACCCCTCAGAAAGAGCTTAATGACTCAAAAAGTAAAGAGAATGTACGCAAAAGTGAAACAAATAAAGTGCTTAAGGGAAAATGGAACCCACTTAGACCAAATATTTCCTACCTTGAACCAAAAGCGTTCACTATATCTCTACAAAAGTCCTATATGATCTTGAGTTGAATGAAGCTTACATTAGTGGCGACTCACATAAGGGGCAAGCTTATGGTACTTAGAGCCGGGCTTGAGACCTTTCTTTGAGAGAGATGAGTGTTCTTCCTTTATCCTCGCTCTGAGTGCTACAATCTAAAAGTGAGGTTTGCTTAGGGAGAGTTGAGGAGTATGAGTTTGGGTTCCACGATGACCAAAGTAGTAGAAAGAGTTTCTTTGATGGGTTGAGTCAACTCTTGATGCTCTTGTGTCGCCTTAAATCCATGGTGTTTAAAAGGTCGAATGTTGTTAATGATTCATTTGAATTGAGGGCAATTGTTAGTCCCAATTGATGCTAGAAGAGGTCACTTTAGGGCAGCTTTTTTTGGATTTACTCTTAAGGGGTGGGGCTTATTTTGTTTGCTTGAGGACAAGCAAAAGCTTAAGTTTGGGGGAGTTGATATCTAGGGATTATACTTCATTTTTACACTCCTTATTATTTGAGTTTTGGTTAATAATATATACAAAATAGTCCCAAAGGCTTACATGTACTTGTTTGCAGGGTTTGGTCAAAAAGATGACAACTAGTCAAAACCAGCTCAAAAAGGAGTGAAACATGCACAAGTACCAAGAACAAGTCCAAACACAGTGCAACAGAGCCACTGCGGCCGCATTCCATTTAGTGCGGTACGCAGTGAATAGATTCAGAAAGGTGCAAATGGCGGAAACTCGAGCACTACAACCGCAAAGCAGTTTGTGCGGACCACAGTGATCTCACCGCGGCCGCAACCCATTTTGTGTGTTCCTCAATGCTAGGATTCAGAGAGCTAGAATTTTGGAGGTCATGGCCAACGCGGTCCGCAATCCTATTTTATGCAGACCGCAGTAGTAGCCACCGCGCCGCGGTGCATTTTATGCGGCCCGCGGTGGTCAAGTTCAGAGCAAAATGTCAAAGCCAAAGAGCCTCACCGCGGCTGCACTCCATTTCTTGCGGTCCGCGGTACCCCGTAGGGGTATTTTTGTCCAGAAAATTTGGCCTAGTATAAATACTTTATTTTCCCATTTTTAGGGAAGCTTTTGTAATCTAACTTTGACAGGAGCTCGTGAACATAAGTTTTAGACTATTTTGAGTAGTTTTATAGTGGGTTTATCATTGAATCTTCAATTATTAGCTTGTAATTAAATTCTATGGGTTATTCTTCATCTATTTCTTTGTTTTCTTTCACTATCATGAGTAGCTAAACCCATTAGCTAGGGTTGTGGCTCAATCCTAGTGTGGGTATTTAATGGGTCTTTTGATTTAAGGCTGAGATATTTATGGGTAGTTGATATTTGGACTGATTTGTATTTTTCATGTTAAATTAGTGGTTGCAAACACTAATTGGTGCCTATTTGACTTGGGGTCTTCTTGAGAAAGAGAGCTTGAGTCTAGAAAAATCAGTCCAACAAGGAATTGGGTGCAATCAAGAGATTGATAGTCCCAATTAACGGGTTAAACCTAGAGATAGCAATACCCTACTTGAGCCTAAATTGCTTGCACAATTTTGACACCCAATTGGTCTCTAGAGAGGCAATTAGGGCAAAGCTACTCGAGCTACCGAGAGGTATAGAGTGGGTAACTCCGTGCATTGGCTATATCACAATACCCAACATAACGTCTTTGCCTTAGGCTTTAGATCCCGTCAAGTATTCACCTAGGAGAAATTCACAACCCTAGTCCCTTTATCTATTGAGAAAGCAGTCAAAAATATATTAGTTAGTTAGCTTGTAATTTCGGTTAGACTAAACTGTAGTTTAATCACAAAACCCTTTGATGAGAAGTGCAACTGAGAACACAACGCACCATTAGATCACTTAGGAACTCAACTCCCACATATATAGCTCCCTGTGGAAATCGATCCCGACCCTTCAGGTAAAAGCTACATTGACCCCCGTACTTGCCACTCTTGAGTGGTATAGGCGGGAGTCGATCAAGTGCAACGCATGCTTTCATACCTAAAAACTTCGTGTCGAAGAACCGCTCACCATTTCTGGTCGAATACCTACAAGAGTTAGTTAAAAAAAATAAATGAAAATGGAAAGGGGTTGTACCTTAGCAGTAGTATCGTTTTGGGAGTGCATGTTCCAATTTATCGGTAGTTGTTCGCAGTTCATCGTGCCGAGCTTGTAGGATCCCTTTCCGGCGATTTCGAGAACCTGGTACGGTCCTTTCCAGTTCGGACCCAGTTTTCCTTCATTCGGATTTCGGGTGTTGAGGGTGACTTTTCTTAGAACCAAGTCCCCGATGTTAAAAGGCCGAAGATTGGCTCTTTGATTGTATTACCTTTCGATCCGCTATTTTTGTACGGCTAATGAGACGTGGGCGGTTTTGCGTCTTTCATCCAATAATTCTAGGCCCGTATTCATGGACTCGTTATTTGATTCTTCTGTTACATATCGCAACCTGATGCTAGGTTCTCCGACCTCGACTGGGATAAGAGTTTCGGCACCATAAATTAACGAGAATGGCATTTCTCCTGTACTAGACTTTAATGTTTTGCGGTATGCCCAAAGAACCTCAGGTAGTATATCTCTCCACTTTCCTTTGGCGTCGTTCAATCTCTTCTTAAGATTCTGAATAATGGTTATGTTTGTTGATTTGGCTTGTCCGTTCCCGCTGGGATGATAAGGTGTCGATAAAATTCTTTTGATCTTATGATCCTCGAGAAATTTAGTCACTTTGCTGCCGATGAATTGCTTTTCATTATCACATACAATCTCGGAAGACATCCTGAACCGACATATAATTTGGTCCCAAATGAAGTCTATGACTTCCTTTTCTCTGACTTTCTCGAAAAGCCTGTGCTTCAACCTACTTAGAAAAATAATCATTCATAAATAAAATAAACTAAGTTTTACCTGGGGACGATAGGAGAGTGTCGGCGATGTCCATCCCCCATTTCATGAACGGCCACATGGATAAGACCGAATGGAGTTGCTCGTCGGGCTAATGAATCATTGACGCATATCTTTGGCATTTGTCGCATTTTCGAACGAATTCCTTTGAATCTTTCTCCATGTCAGCCTAATAATATCTTGCTCTGATCTGATTACTTTGTGGACCAACAACTCGGCACTAGAATGATTTCCATAAGTGCCCTCGTGAATTTTCCGTAATACGTATTCGGTGTCTCCCGGTCCCAAACATATTGCCAACGGTCCATCGAACATCCTTCTGAACAGCGTTCCGTCTTCGGACAAAGTGAACCGTGCTCCCTTTGTACGTAGATATCTCGACTCCTTTGGATCTGATGGAAGTTTCTCGTTCTTCAAGAATTCTCTGCACTTGTTTCTCCAATCCCAAGTCAAACATGTGGAGTTAATCTTCGTGTGACCTTCTTCGATCACCGATCTCATGAGTTGTACGACAGTCCTCGAGTTGAGCTCGTCATCTTGACCGATGAACTTAAGTTTGCAAGAGCGTCGAGCTCGTTGTTCTGTTCTTGAGGTACATGTTGTAAGGTCCATTCCTTGAATCGATATAGAGCTACCTATAATTTATCCAAGTACCTCTGCATTCGGTCTTCTCGAACTTCGAAACTCTTATTGACTTGGTTTACCACGAGGAGGGAATCACACATAGCCTCGATGACCTCTACTCCCAAGCTTTTAGCTAACTCGAGACCTGCAATCATGGCCTCATACTCGGCCTCATTGTTAGTTAATTTTGAAGTCTTGATAGATTGTCTAACTACATTACCCGTGGGTGGTTTTAGTATGATACCTAGCCCGGAACCCTTCGCGTTCAAAGCACCGTCCATAAAGAGGGTCTAGACTCCCATGGATGTACCTAATTTTATTAACATTTCTCTTTCAACCTCAGGTACGAGGGCTGGCGTGAAGTCGGCCACAAAGTCCGCCAAGATTTGAGACTTCATGGCAGTTCGGGGTCGATATTCAATATCGGACCCACTGATTTCAACAACCCATTTGTCCAACTGACCCGAAAGCTCGGGTTAGTGCAAAATATTTTGAAGTGGATAAGTTGTTATAACACATATCGGATGACACTGAAAATATGGCTTTAATTTCCTAGAGGCGCATAAAGCGCTAAATTTTCTAAGTGTGGATATCTGGTTTCGGCCTCACCTAAGGTCCGACTAACATAATAAATAGGGAATTGCGTACCTTGTTCTTCTCGGACTATGACACCACTTACCTCTATTTTCAAGACTGCCAAGTACAAGTAGATTTGCTCGTCCTCTTCCGGAGTCCATGCGGCTACTTTTCTTCTTAAGCAACGAGAAGAATCGGTGGCTCTTATCTGAAGACCTCAAAATGAATCACCCTAGGGCGCTATGCGCCCCGTTAGCCTTTGTACAACCTTTACATTATCTACGACTGTGATATCCTTGATAGCTTTGATTTTATCGGGGGATTGGATACCATGAAGCCAAGAAACTTGCCCGAGCCGACCCCGAACACACGTTTTTCTGGGTTGAGCTTCATATTGTACTTTCTTAGTATATCGAAAGTCTACTGCAAATGTTTTAAATGGTCCTCTTCTCGCAGGGACTTAACTAACATGTCATTAATATAAACTTCCGTTGATTTTCCTATTTGTTCTTCAAACATTCGGTTTACTAGGCATTGATAAGTTGCACCAGCATTTTTAGTCCGAACGTCATTACATTATAATAGTAGGTTTCATATTTAGTGATAAACGAGGTCTTTTCCTGATCCTCTGGGTTCATATGTATTTGGTTGTACCTGGAGTAGTCATCGAGAAAATCGAGAATCTCGTGGACGGCCGTGGCATCGGTTATACGATCAATATTCGGCAGAGGAAAGGAATACTTAGGGCATGCTTTGTTTAAGTCTTTATAAAACATTCTAAGTTTATTTCCCTCCTTAGGACTACCACGACGTTTGCTAACCATTCCGGATATTTTACTTCCCGAATGGACCCTATTTTGAGAAGTTTGGTTGCCTTGTCCTTGATGAATACATGTTTAACCTCGGACTGGGGCCTTCTTTTTAACTTTACCGTACGGAACTTCGGGTCCAGGCTTAATCGAAGAGTAATGATTTCCGGTGGGATCACTGTCATATCGAGATGGGACCAAGAAAATCAATCCATGTTATCTAAAAGGAATTGACTAAGTTTTTTCCTGAGCTCGGGAGTTAACCCCCTGCCTAGGTATACCTTTCGTTCGGGCACGTACTCAATAAATGTGACTTGTTCCAGCTCTTCAACCGTTGATTTGGTGGCTCGGAGTCATCGGGAATTATGAAATACCGGGGGATTTAATAGTCATCATCCTCGTCGGTTCCCTATTTCTCCGATTTGGTCGAGGCTGGTGTTTTCGGTTTCTATTTGGCCTCTTATTTTCCTTTCAAATCCGATCCCTTTGTTGATAAGAGTACAGATACCAGTATCACTTTGTCAACTGCAAACATCTCCTTGTCGGCGGATTGCTCCCCGTACTCCATTTTGACTCCCTGCGGTGTCGGGAACTTCAGGACTTGGTGAAGTGTCGAGGGTACTGCCCTCATGTTATGGATACAAGGCCTTCCGAGCAGGGCGTTATACCTCATGTCACCCTCGATCACATGAACTTCGTTTCTTGTATGGTCCCGACCATGTTCACTAGCAAAATAATTTCACCTTTGGTGGTTTCGCTCATCTTGTTGAAGCTGTTAAGAACCCGGGTTACGGATACAATTTGATCCCGTAGGCCGAGCTGTTCTACGACCCTCGATCAAATGATGTGGGCCGAGCTACCTAGATCAATCAAAATATGTTTAACTTGAATTTTATTCATAATAACATATATTACCAGTGCGTTGTTGTGGGGTTGTGAGATCACCTCAGCATCCTTTCTATTGAAAGACAAGGTCCCTTCTGGTACATAAACTCGAGTTTGCTTTTCCTTCGTGATCGACACCTTGGTGCGCTTGAATATTGGTCCATGTGGAATGTCGACTCCACCAACGATCATATGAATCACGTGTCGTGGCTCTTCTTGTTCATTTTTCCTGTTTGCATCCCTGTCTCTGAAGTGGTTCTTAGCCCGGTCGCTCAAGAATTCTTGAAGATGCCCTTCGTTAATCAGACGGGCTACCTCTTCCCTCAACTGTCTACAATCTTTTGTTCTATGGCCAACATAGTCATGATACTTGCACATTTGATTAGGATTTCTCTGGGCCGGATCAGTCTGTAAAGGTTGAGGCCGCCTGGTGTCTTTGATATGTCTGATGGCTGATACAATAGCTGACGCATCGAGGTTGAAGTTGTACTCCGATAGTCGAGGCGCTTCTTTGGGTTCGACATTCCTATCGAAACCACTCTTACTCATGAGCCCTCGGGAGCTCTGTCCCCGATCATTTCTTCTATCACTACGAACGGGGTTGCGTCCAAGACGTCATTTCTCCCATATCCACCGTATGGTTTATATCGATCCCTTTCGACTGTGGTTCTCGGTCGATATCCCTTTGAACTCTACCGACGGGCCTATTTGGATAAAAGGACCTTGAAGGAGCCCCCAACTGATCATCCTCGACCCTAATTTTTGATTGGTACCGATTATGCACATCGGCTTAGGTTATAACTGGATATTCGATCAAATTCTGCTTTAACTGTTGCGAGGCTACCGAACTTCGTATGTTTATCCCTTGAGTGAAAGCCAGAACGACCCAATCATCTGCTACCGGGGTAGATCCATATGCTTCATTTGGAACCAAGATACGAACTCTCTGAGCATCTCGTTGTCTTTCTGCTTTACTTTGAAGAGGTCCGACTTCCTAGTCTTGACCTTTATGGCTCCGAGGTGTGCTTTGACGAAGGAATCTACGAGCATGGAAAAGGAATCAATGTAGTTGGGCAGAAAATTATGGTACCATATCATCGCCCCCTTTGATAAAGTTTCTCCTAATTTCTTCAGCAGAACGGACTCAATCTCATCATCCTCTAAATTGTTCCCCTTTATTGCACATGTGTAAGAAGTGACATGCTCATTGGGGTCGGTAGTTCCATTTAAAAACTTGGGAATTTATGGCATGCAAAATTTCTTTGGGATGGGCTTAGGACCCGCGCTCGGGGGGAAAGGCTTTTGTACAAACTTCTTTGAATCCAAACCCTTCAGAATCGGTGGTGCCCCCGGAATTTGATCAACTCGGGAGTTATACGTTTCCATTTTTTTGTCATTTGCTTCGATCTTCTTCTCCTCTGATTCAATTCGCTTTGTTAGCTCCTCGAGAATTTTCATAATAGAGGGGTCAGTCCCCTATTCATGCATATTTGACCTCTCTGGTACTGGTTCGACCCTGTGAACAACTTCCAGTGAGGGCTCGGGTTCGGCCCTACTCGGTGCGTGGTTCTGATTTTGGAGTTGCGCTATGGAAGCTTGTTGAGTTTGCAACATTTCGAATATTATTCAAAAGCTTATTCTGCCATCTTCGGCGCCCTGTGTGTTCTGACTGGCTGATCGAACGTCTCTGCAGACGCTATTTTCGGGGTCGACGCCCAGATTTGCATTCAGGGCAACATAGGAACTAACGTCAATGGGTTTTGCAACTAGTACTCCCTCGAGGTCATCCTGAGGCACTACATTCCCTGGGGTGCTATGTTATCGTTTTCTCCATGAAAACCAAGGCCATTATCGGCATTTGTGGGTACTGCTTGAGAGTTCAACATGCTGATCCTGAATAAAAAAATGCTTACAAGAACAAGTGTAAAGCAGTGTGTGTCAAGAAAATTAGTACCAGGCAATCACTATTATTCTTAACCTCATGGTAGGCGCCAAATTGTTTTCCCTTAAAATCGGATAACAATTAAATTTATAAGTGGTTTTACGGATATGTAATTTCACTCGGTATGAACTGAGAAATATAAAAATTGATGTTAGAAATTAATGGTAAAGTAAAGCAAACCAATACAAAGCGCAACTTGGCACTCAAGCTAGATCGCCCTCGAACCGAATACGTGTGTTATTGAGAAGTATGAACTTAACAATAGAGCAAGAATGATTAAGAGATAAAATGTAAAATAGCTTTGTTATGGTGAATCGGATGATTACAAAATGACTGGAATTCCCTTTATAGTAAGAGAATTCTGCTTATGGTACAATTCTAAATATAGAAGAAAATCTCATGATTGGCTAAACAACCGTTTTTGATTTGATACGTGCCGAGATTTACGCCACGATCCTTGCCCGATCATGGATATCTCGATTTTCCGTTATTCGACTTTAACGGGCTTTCTTCGGTCTCGCTCGATGTCTATCACGTCTGGTCTTGATCTTAATCGGTCCTTCGAATCCCGAGCTCGGTACCGTATCTTCATGTCACAACTTGATATAACACCGGACCGGACCTCGGCCTGCCATCCTAGCCTCGATTAACCATACAAAATCGGGCGAGCCCGTTTTTGATCGTATACACTTTGTCATTCTAGTCTTGTGCGGACGGGCTTGTTTGCCCGCCTCAGAACGCAGATATTAGTGGTTTTGAAATATTTGAAGTTATAAAAAAAGAAAAATGATTTATTGGTTTTTTGAAAAAAAAATATTGCCATGAATATTAATTTATGGAGTGTTAATTAAGTGACATATAGTTAAGAGAGATAAAGGGTGGTTTACACAAAAATTATCATGATTAGGAATGGTAAATATTTTTTTAAGGGACGTGCAAATATCTTAAAAAGACAAAAATATGTATCTGGTAAGATTTTAAATATTGGGTGAATATTAGTTACTCCATCTGTCCCAAATTTTTTGACAGGTTTGATTGAATACAGAGTTTAAGAAAAAACTTTTGAAACTTATGATTTAAAATATGCCATAAATATTTTTGTGGGTATAAATCATCATTAGGGGTAAAATAAAATGTGTAAACACAAATGGTTACTATATAAAAGTATCATTCTCTTATGTAACAAACTAAAAAAAAAGGTGTAACAAAAATAAAGTAATATTGGAGCTTGAACCCATTATACAAGTTTCAAGAACTTTTTAACATTCATAACCTCACCAGTCCCAAATATTAATTGTTTTTATAAATTAAATTTATTTCAAAATATTTACATTTTATAGTATCCACCCTTACTGCTCAAATTGGTGAAATATTAATTAAGTGAGATATTTCAAAAATGAAATTAACGGTATTTCAAACAAATACTCTTAAGGTTAAATTAAGTTGCTAAATGTCTTTTTCAAAGGCTTGAATTTTGTTATAAAAGACAAACAATGTGAACATTATTAGGATCATTTGCTCCTTCTATTAAATTTATTTTAAATGAATGTTAAAAGCTAAGATTTAACGATAATAAAAAATGTTTCTCACATCCATTTTACTGGAGAGGGAGATTGGGCCATACCAACATCTCATGTGAAGATTAAAGTCATTTGCGAAGGTATATACTTTTCGCGAAGAAACTTATTTAAAAAAATGATTGTCTAGAATTTTATTACCAATATAGGGTTAACCACTTATACTATGGCATGCATCTTTTCTATATTCGTGAAGCATACTTAGTAGATAGATACAATAGACAGTTTTTTTAATAAGAAAATAGACAAATTAAAGTTGCAATTTACATGTATAGGTCGTATTGGATTTGAAATGCATTAATAATTTTAAAATTCTCTACTGTGTGAAAGCTAGTCGAACGTGAATATCACGAATTATAAATGGAAATAGGAGCGAAGCCAACAAGTTGACTCTGTGGCCCAATGGATAAGGCGCTGGTCTACGAAACCAGAGATTCTGGGTTCGACTCCCAGCAGAGTCGGTTTTTCTTTTTGGCACATCTGGAATTAATTTTCTGCATTTTATTTTGGTGTGGAACAACATATAAAGTACACAAGGAGAAAGTGCGCGTACAAGTCACCTACCCTGTCATTCTAGCTATCTTTCTTCTTTTGGGTAAAGAAACAAAATAATTATTTTCTAAATGGGAAGAGTAGTAAATGCTCTATAGATCAAGTGTGTATGGGATTGCTGAGGGTATCCATTCATCTCCATGAAGAAAGTTTCGAACTGTAAAATTAGAAGCTTCAGAGTCAGAAATTTTTCTTTCCCAGTTTACTCTTCGACTTGTGTCCGCTCCTGGCCCTCTATTATTATACTCAGTAAAATATATATCCGAGGGTTTTCCATTCCATAGAGTCCAACCTTCAGGATCTATAAATTCATCTAGATAACTTGACATCACAATCGCTCGAGAATAATTTTTCCAAGGTCTTCCAAGGTAGAGCCGTACCTATTGAGACATATATAAAATTATAAGGTAGGCGTTAGCGTTAGGACAACATTTGACGAGGTTGAAAAAAAGGTTATTTTAAAAGTGAGCTCGTTATAAAGATTTAAATTTTTAGATGGGGTGGTAACACAATTCAATATTACCTTTGGTTCATGTTGGCGCAAATCTTGTGTGACGTTTATTATGCAACCTTGAAGGACTATAGCACTAGTTTCATTTTTGTGTTTTCTTCCTTGGGCAGTTATTGTCACTTCATGTTGATAATCTTCAGGTTTTCTTGCATAAATATTGCAATCTTGCAGAATGACCTTAGCGTTACCAAATATGAAGTCAACAGTACCATAGACATCGCAATTCTTAAAAAATTGGACACCTTTTCTTGTGTAAAGTGTATCTTGATAGCCATCGAACTTGCATTTATAGAATGCAACATGGTCAGCTTCAATACTCACTGCAACTGCTTGATGCAGAGATGGTCCAGCACTGTTTTGGAATGTGATATCTTGTGCAACGAACCCGTAGCCATGTACATCTTTTCACAAAAAAAAGATTATTTTTTGAGAAAGTAACAAATTATAAGAAAAGAAGATTATTTATATAATCTTCATAATAATAATTACATGTAATCACTCATAAAAATTGGGATTAATACCATGCAAATTAAAAATAAGACCATGCAAATTAAAAATAATGATTTGCCAACGTAACTGACCTACAGTTGCAGTCTCGTTAGTTTTGAAGCCAGTGCCATTGCTTTTAGATCCAGTTATAATGGTGAGGTCCACTCCATCACCAATAAATGTGATGTTAGTTTTATGTTTATCAACAAAAACATATTCATTATAGATGCCCTGTTTAATCTTGATGTTGTATCTTGTTTCACTCTTATTAGGAGCTGCTTGTAATGCTTCTGTTATAGACTTGAAATCTCCACTTCCATCTATTGCTACTATGGCGTCGAAATGAGAAGAAGAGTGGCTCTCTAAACCCCAGAATAATGTTGTCAATAAGGCAAATAAACCAACTGTCATCTCTTTTAGCTGCATATTACTAATATTTTGCTTCTCCTGTAATTAGTGTAACTCCGGCCTGTCCTTTATCCAAAAGCACCAAAAAAGTAACAATAATAAGAATAAAAGAACCAATATGCTTGAGAAAATAAAATTTTAACTTTGTGTAAATTTTGTTTTACACTCACTACCAAAAAGAACAAAAAGTTAGTGACGGACAAATTACATCGATAAATAGAAAATATTCATTGCTAATCCTATCTAGCAACAAATTATTTAAAATTTCTATTTAGCGACGGCGTATATATTTAGCAATGGATCTATAGCTAATTCTTGTTTTTTTGTAGTATTGTCAGGTCACTTATAAATAATTAAAAATAACTATCTATAGTGAGTGGAACTGATTTTATATTATGTAAAATATAGACTTATGATACAATAGATTAAATTATACGAATAGCGTAATACGTCTAAGTTGAATCACAAAGAAGAAAACGAACCCATCAAACTTACCTAATGCCTCAGTTTAATAAAGCAAAGTATAAAGTTGGCCTCGGAATTTTGAAACAATCTTCCTATCCAAAAAAAAACTGAGACTGGACAATTACATTGAGTTACATATATATAAGGAAAAAATTAATTAATACAATGGCTTTGAATTCCTATTTAATTTGGAAGTTTAACATATTTATGAAAACTTGGCTAATTTTAAATTTCATTTATGTTCTAAACCATCAGTTACTCTACTGGAAAATGGAAACGGACAATTAAAATTTATATTGTTAGTTCTTCTCCTAGCAGAAGAGCTGGTCATAAGATTTAGATGTTGCATTTACTTGCACTTTAAGATAGTCCCTTTAATGAAAGCTATACATGTATAAATAAAGATTAATTCGTCTTCTTTATAAGGTGAGTAATCGATCTGCGGCTTAAAATTACTAATTAATTTTAATTTGATGTTTTATTTTTGCACTTGGTCAGGACTTGACATCAACTGATCAAGGAAATTGTAACTGCAGTAGTAATTAATTAGTGGATGCATGCATAACAGACGTCGTTTCTTACTTTTTTGCACTGAAAGTTGAAAATCTAAGCTTTAATTCATCACTAATTGAACCTATTAATCTTTTTCAATTTTCAATGATGTGGTCGTCAAATTCCCTTTTTTATTACATTTTTTATTTTAAGTTATCACTTTCTTTGTCTTCAAAATAATTCTCCACTGACACCTTTAGGCTTACTACTCAATAATTCAATATGTAGAAGAAATATTTATTCACACAAAATTAGTCATTCTGTTTGAAGCCCGAACATAATCGCCGGTGTTCGTTTTCATTTTTCTCGTGTTTTTTCCTTTGTTAGAACCAATTATGTTTTCAACCTTAATTACTTATCTCATTTATCTCAAAATAATTTATTTTCTTGTTTCTAAAATTTTGAGACACTATAAGTATTATATTCTTTTATGTAACATTTATCATGTCGTGCCGTAGTGGGATTCATCGCAGAAATAAAAACATTCGATAGAAAACCTATAACCAAACTCCAACAAGTAGCCACATTGTAAATATAGGAAGGAAGTTACGAGCATTGGGTCCAGTGGAGAGATCGAAACTACAAAAAAATTTGCACGGACGCCTTATTTGGTCGCCCACATTTAACATATACCCATTTTTAAAAAAAGTTTTAATATGTACCCACTTTTTAAACAACTTAAGCCCCTTTCTCCTCCTTCTTCTCCTCATTCATTTTCTTCTTCTTCTTTCTTCTGCTGTTGTTGGTGCTGCTATGAAACTTCAATTCATAGGGATGAACTTTCTACTCAAGATTAACGTTTGTTGCTTATGTATTTCGACCAACCTAATAACTTTCAAACAAATAAAGTTAAAAATGCTGAAGTTCAGAAAATATAAACAAAAACTTCAGCTCCTAGAATGCTGAAGTTCAGCAAATATAAAACAAACTTCATCCCTAAAGTTTATCACAAACATAACAAAGCTTCAGCTAAAACATGCTGAAGTTCAGCAAATATAGAACAAAACTTCAGCTAAAACATGCTGAAGTTCAGCAATAGAGAACAAAATTTCACCTACTAGAATGTTTAAGTTCAGCAATTACAAACAAAAACTTCAGCAAATAGAGAACAAAACTTCAGCTACTATAATGCTTAAGTTTAGCAATTACAAACAAAAACTTCATCCAACACTTGGTTCATCAATTTTTGCTACTTCAGGCCCGTCTACTAGAATGTTGAAGTTTGCGTGATTGCCTTTGCTACTTCAGGCCCGTATGCCTGAAGTTATGCGAAAAGTGGGTACACTTGCAATTTTTTTTTGCAAAGCGGGTATAAGTTAAAACGTGACCCAGAAAGCGGGTATAGGTGCAAATGACCCTAGCCCCGCGTGTCTCCCAACGCAACGGGTCTTGGCGGAATGTCTTTGTTTTGACGGTCTTAGCAAAATGTCCATATTTTTTAGAGCAAACTTCATTTGTATCCATCCGGATAAAATTAATGACAATAGCTAGCTACAAAATAAACCATACAATTAACAGTCCAAAACTAATTAAAAGGCTAGCCTAAGGCCACTGCTACTCAAAACCCTAACTTTCTTCTCCCTCAGCGATAATACGCATTTTCCTCCGCCAAAGAATCTGCTGCCGAACGCCGCTTCCTCAGCCGAAGAAGCCGCTGCTGAACACCGTCGTCGCAAGCGCCGCCTCCGTATTGAACCACCAATCAACGTCCTCTGTCTTGATCCACTCCCGAGGGGACCGCCTTCACCCGACGACCGTCGTATTGCTCCATTTACGCAATTGGACCGTAGAAATATGGTCCCTGTATTTTACTAGAAGGATCCTCAACATTTTTGCAGTTTCATTGATCTTGATGGAAGTTTCTGCAACCTTACTCTGGAGTATAGCTGGAGAACCTACGATGACGCACCAGAAAATGATTCTGTTCTTGTCAAACGTCGGCTATTCCGTCTAGTTGGGTCAGAATTAGCAGCAGACGTCGGCTTCTCCAGATTTTTAGATTCTGTCTCCCTATTTCTTCATTCATTCCAAGTATCTTCATTCAGTCCCCCTCCAGAATGTGCACCGTCTTCACCAATATTTAAAAGTCATTTTAGATTGTGTATTAGACTGGAGAGCATTTCTTTTGAATATTGGTATATTACAAAATGTATATATACAAGATAGACTATCACTATACAAAAATTATATAAAAATAGAATGTCACTGTACAATTTATATACAATAGTCTGTCACTATACAAAATATATACAAAAATAGACTGTCATTATACAAAAATATACTAAATAGACTGTCACTATACAAAAATATACTAAATAAACTATCGCTATACAATTTATATACAATAGACTGTCACTATACAAATTATATACAAAATAGACTGTCACTATACAAAATATATACTACCAAATAGACTATCACTACACAAAACATATACAAAATATACTGTCACTATACAAAAAGATATACAAAATATATTGTCACTATACAAAATAGACTATCACTATATTAAAAATTATACAAAATTGACTGCCACTATACAAAAAATACAGAAAATAGACATTTCGGGCTATTGGATGTAATATGTTGGGCCAGAGGACCATTTTGTGTCAGTGTGCAAAACCATGGGCTATTAAAATTTTGAGGGGCTACACCAATTGTTTTTTAATATTTAAAGTTTGAAATTCCTGTTTGGTGGTGAAAAATAGAAGGTTAATGATCCACTATTATTAAAATTAATCGTATGTTGATAATTTATACTTAAATATTTTTTTAGTTCAAATACTAATTTATTGATTTACTGTAAAAAAAAACTAAACTCAAACTCTATTGTTGGACCTTAGAAAGTGTCGAAAAAGATAAAGTTTTGGGGTCTTTTTGATTTGATATTATTTAAGGGAATTGGTGATTAGGGATTTTTTGTATTGGTATTTAAATTTTTATTTCAACTTTGAGACCACTTGGAGGATCTGGGTTGTTTGATCGAAATTTAAATTGCAATTTAAAGAATTTTTTTAAAGCAACACATAAAAATTATGCTAATCGGGTAGACTTCAATAAACAACTTTGTAGATAGTTAGAGTAAATATAACATAAACTCTATCAATCCGGTAGATAAATTCGTGTAGAGAAAAATCATGCTACCCTGGTAGACTTTGATGAACAACTTAACTGACGGATAGAGTAAATATATCATAAACTCTACCAATCCGGTAAAGAAACGTTGAAGGCGATAACTTCGTGCCGGTCAAAGGGTCATTTTTTAAATACCGTCAACTTTGGAGACATTTGGCTAAGACCCGCCCCTTATGGGGTCATTCCTATGGGGTAGTTTCATATGTATCTACTTTTGGGGCTACAATTCTAAGTTATACACACATTGCACATATTTTGCAAAGTATACCTGCTCGGATCTGAAGTAGTTCATTCTCTTCAATGCAACTTCAGAAATCAAATCTGAAGTTCTTCTATCTTTCCAATGCAACTTAAGAAATTCAAATCTTAAGTAGTTCAATCTATTAAATGCAACTTCAGATTTCAAATCTTAAGTTCTGAAACGTAAACTTGTTCTTCGAATTTAAACAATTCAATACACGATTCAATTCCCAAATGTACTCAAGGTGATCTCAAATTTAAAACATAACTTTGAAATATGATAAAGAACAAATCTCAATCATCAAATTATCAAATCAACAATAAATTTAACAAACTCATTTCGCAATTAAAAAGAAGAAGAAGAAACTCTAAGTACAAAGAAGAAGAAAACAATAGTAAGGAAGAAGAGAAAAGTATGTGTATCTAAAGTTATCCAAAAATTAGATATCAGTCAAACTTGATTTAAATATTGAGTACAAATTCAATGAGTGGCGAAGGCTAGGCAACACGTGAAAATTTTACAATTCATGTCTATCATTCTCGAGACTAGGAAACATTCCATTACTTATCATGGGCCCATTTGTTAACCTAAGTTGTTATTTATGTGGGCTAGAATACTCGGGCTTGGAACAATATCAATCATTTTAGTTGTTAATATTTGGGATCTTTATACAAAAAGTCAATCGGATTTATTATTTATTTTTTCTAAGTAGTATATATAGCTTATAACCTAATTATATATGATCATACATATATTATATATGAAAAATATATATATTATATAATTTTTAATTTTTTAATTCAAGCAGTTGGATGAGCGATTATTAGATTAACTCGTCAACATTTTTCACGTGCAACTCCTGCAAAGGCTAGCTTTGTGAACGAAAAATGGATGTAGCACCCCTTCAGTCTTTCACTGCAACTATACCTATGGTTAAAAAGAAATTAAAAAGCACAAATGCTCTAGACCATCAACTTGTTTTAAATTCTTAATCTTGTCTCTAGAATAATTAGAATACGACTCATTTTTAATAACTTTACAATATAGCTAGTTGAGCAAATACATAGACACTTAATTGAAGTAGCTAAATTTTAACAAATAAAAAACTATAATCGAAAGTGGAAACAAATATTTCATATATATGGAACAAAGGTGAGAAAAGAGAAAATTCTTCAAAAAAGGAGATACAAAAATTCATAATGGGGACGGTTGTCTCATTTCCCACAACATTTAACAAACAAAATAATCCAATGCAATATATTAAATTAAATAAATTGAATTATGCATCCTGGTAGGGATATAGTAGATATGCCCTAGATTCCAATCTCATATTTGATGATTTAAACATAATTTTGTGAACGTTGTTTGATATAAAAATATAAGGCATTTGATATTATTTTATCATAGTTATTAAATTGCTTTATTAATTTAATAAGGTCCTTGATTAAATATTGAGACTTGTCGTTGTGATGGAGATCATGATTGTAATGACCCGACCGATCGTTTTGAGAATTTAAACTCTATTCGGTGGCATAAGGCCTTGACCAACTTCACATTATGTATATCGACCTGTGTGCATGGTTGGATTCAATTACCAGATGATTCAGAGTCGAATTGGAAAAAAGGATTCTAGTTTTGGAAGCTTAAGTGGTGAGAATTTGATCGGAATTTGACTTTTTGTGTAAACGTCTCCTGAATGAGTTTTGGATGATGTCATCAGCTTCGTTGGATGATTTTAGACTTAGTAGTGTGTCCGAAATGTAATTTGGAGGTCTGTGGTAGAATTAGGCTTGAATTGGCGAAAGTAGGAAATTTGGCGATTTTGGTTGGCAGTGGAAAATTAGGTATCGGGGTCGGAACAGAATTTTGGAAGTTGGAATAGGTTGTTAGTGTCATTTGTGATGTGTGTGCAAAATTTCAGATCATTCGGACGTGGTTTGGTAAGTTTCGGCATCGTTGGCGAATTTTGGAATTTTAGAAGTTCTTAGGCTTGAATCCGGGGTTGATTTGGTATTTTGGTGTTATTTTGGATTTTTTGAATGTTTAACTAAGTTCGGGTAGTGATATATGACTTGTGGGAATTGTTGGTTGAGGTCCCGAGGGGTTCGGGTGAGTTTCGAATAGGTTTGGGTTGTATTGCGCTCGTTTTTCTTATGTTTCAACGTTGTTTTTCAAGCATAAATGGTACCATATTAAGAAAATGAGCTCCAATTTCTGTTTTGATTGAATCATTAGACCCGTATCGTAATTACGGAGCTATATGAAAACAATCGTCGAATTTGGACATCGTATGAGGAAGTTATGCTCATTTTAGTGTCGGAGAAGAGAGCTGGTGCTGGTGTTCCGCAGATGCGAAGTTGGGTCCGCATCCGCGGATCCGCAGGTGAGCAAAAGCTGGAAATATGCAGGTGCGGGTATTTTGGTCGCGAATGCGAAAATCCCTGAGTATAACAAAATCAAACCGTGTCATTTTAGTATTTCGAGCATATCTTGAGTTCTAGAGCTCCGATTGAGGTAATTTTCACGGCGTTCTTCTCGTCTTTTTATGGGGGTCAGTGTCTAAGTATAATTTTTGTGTTTTAATATTGTTACAGAAGTTCGTTTTTTAAATTAATCCATGTTTTGATGAGAGAATTGAGAGTTTTTATCCAAAACTTTTCTAAAGAGAATAATTGGGTCTAAACATCGATTTGGTATTGGAATTTGATGAAATTAGTATGGTTGGACTCGTAATTGAATGGGTGTTTTGATTTTGTAAATTTTGTCGGGTTCCGAGGTGCGGGCCTGGGGATCAACTTTTGGGTCGATTTCTAGATTTTTATAAAGGTTGAGACTTTATGATCCGGAATAGTTCCTTATGAGTTTTATTTGTGTTTTGAAGTTATTTTGATTAGATTTGAGCCGTACGGAGGTCTTTTCACCCGAGGAGTTCATATTAGAGTACCAGGTTGTCTTCTTTGAGGTAAATATCTTGTCTAACCTTGCGTGGGGGAATTACCCCTTAGAATTTGAGTTTTCTACGTTGATTGTAGCCCGTGTACGCGAGGTGAAGAGTGCGTACTTGGACTTATTTGTAGGAGGTTGGCATTTTTAATATTGTTAGGTCCTCGTATTCCTTGTGTAAGAAGTTGTAATTGTTATGACTGAGTTTCCGATTACTAGTTTCATCTCTATCTTCTTAAATTAGAACTACTTACTATTAGATTCCTTTATTGCTTATTCGACCTTAATTGACTTAACTGAAGATTTTACCTATTCTACCATCATGCTATATTTTTTCTTCATAAACTGCATATTTAACTAAAATTAGTATTATCTCGCCCTATAATTGTTTAGCAGTAATTGGAGTTATGATTATCTTTAGATGCTTACCCTTATTTGGATTATGAAAACTCTCTCATAATTGTTCAACCTTAAAAGGATTAGATAACCTATACCTTAGTTGACTTGCCTGTATTCAGAATTTCTTGACTTGTGTTGACTTCTTGTTGTTGACTCGAATATTGTGAAATCGTTGCTACATTTGTTTTGTTTTTCCTCGTTACATTGTTTCTCCTTGTGCTTGGAATTTCTTTTCAGTGGCTATTCCTGGTGAGTGAGTTTTACCGTTCTTGTGATTTAAGTTCTTGTATTGATTTGCTCGTCGCACTTTGCATTTCTGTCTTTTGTTGCTTTTGTACTTGTTGTGGTAATGTACGATGTTTCTGTCGTGTTATAGTTGTTATCTCTGTTGGTTGCATTGCATATTAAAATTGGGGACTACAGACGTAATCTGGGAGATCCCCCTTGTACTGCATATTTAAATTGGGGACTACAGACGTATTCTGGGAGATCCCCCATGTACTGCATATTTAAATTGGGGACTACGGACGTATTCTGGGAGATCCCCCATGTACTGCATATTTAAATTGGGGACTGCGGACGTATTCTGGGAGATCCCCCCTGTACTACATATTTATTTTGAAGACCACAAACGTATTCCGGGAGATCCCCCCTGTACTGCATAAACATCTGGAACTACGGAACGGGATCCTGATAGATTTATCTTGAAGAAATTATGTTTGAAAGATAGTTATTGAAAAGTATATTTGAAAAGCACTTATCTTGAAGAAAACTATGTTTGAAAGACTATTATTTGAAAAGGTATATTTGAAAAACTTTTTATCTTGAAGAAAACTATGTTTGAAGGACATTTACTGAAAAAGTACATTTGACAAACATTTACCTTGAAGAAAACTATGTTTAAAGGACATTTATATTAAGAGAAAGTATATTTCAAAATAAATTTTCTATTTGAAAGGATTATATTCTTAAAGCTTCCAATATTAAAAATCTTGCGAGTGAAAGTTTACACTTGGAGATCTTGACCGATTTATTGGAATTGTTGGCTAAGGCTTGATGTGGAAGTTATTGCAATGCTGAGTTACTACTTGTTCTTAGTGTATTGCTGTCTCCGGATTTGGGTTGTGTTCCCGTCCATCCTTTTGTGTATTATTATGATGTTCTATTGTTATTTGTTGTTTTTCCTTCCTCATTGTAGTTGTTATGTTGTTAACTATATTGGGTCGTCATTAAATAGGTGTCATGTTCGGTCATTCTTATATTTATGCATGTTTAGCTTTATTAGACCAGTGGGTGTCTTGACTAGTCCTCGTCACTACTTCACCGAGGTTAGTCTTGATACTTACTAGGCACCGTTGTGGTGTGCTCATACTATACTTCTGCACATTTTTGTGCAGATTCCAGGTTTTGCGTAGCCGGTCGATCGATAGTTAGCATCGTGGTTGCTGTTGTGGAGACTCAAGGTAAAACCGCTCCAGCGTTTGCGGGTTTCAAAGTCACCGTCTTTTTTTTTTGTTCATACACTGTTGTACTTCTTTCTAAACAGTGGTAATTAGGAGTTATATTATAAACTTCCGTAAAGCTTATGACTTGTACTTACCGGGTTTTGGGAAGACGTGTAATGTGTAGAGATTTATTTCAAAAAGCACTTAAAAGATTCTTATATTATAATTGATGTTTGTTAACAATACGCTTACCCAGTCCTTAAGATTAGGTGCCGTCACGATACCCAACAGAGGTAAAATTGGGTCGTGACAATGATAATGGGAGTAAAGGCTCTTATAATTTAATCAAAATTTATTCTTGATCGTAGGATTATTAAATTGGACATTAATAATCATGTTAGATCAATATTTATGTGATCGTCTTTATGGGATAAAGATTAGTTGATCTCATTAACTAAATCACATAGATAGATGATGCATATAGAGAGATATGATCATTGAACCAACTCATTGGATAATTCCTAATGGTTAGAATTATCATAAACTGTCAATAGGATATTCTCTTGAAGAATGTGATTGTTTAACCAAAGAATTAGATTCTCAGTCAATGCTTATTTTCAGAAGTACTCGGGCTACTGATAATCAAGAAGTTCAATATTCCCTCAATAAGAAAGGAAATAAAAATAGGAAATGGAAAAGTAATTGATTGAAAAGCACAAGCAAGCAAGTATATTCCAATAATAATCAGAATGTGTCTGTACAAATGACATTTCTTTCCCTTATATAGAGGTCTTCAGGTACAATGTCTTTTCCCTTTTATGACTGAATCATTATGAACATTAATGATGTTAATGAGACGTTATAATTGGTAATTGTAACTGTTCATGATGATTTCGTAACGTTTGTGATCATCCAAACTCATTAATTGTTGATTCATGAATCTTCCCTTTTACTGTCTTGGTTCTTTCCATTGGTGCCTCTTCAAATCACGAGAGAGACTCGAGCAACCGTTTCTTTTCATATCGTGGGTGATTTGCTCGTTTCTATTGCGACTCGTGTCTCTTTTAATGCACCTCTCCAGCTGTCGCTTTTCTAGTGATCCAACACGTCGTATGTCACTTCCATTTAACGCATGTGACATGTGAAAGTCATCGATTGGTTCTACAACTCTTCTGCGAGTTTTAAGGCTTTTTTGCGGCTGCTTCAGTCACGAAGTGACTGTTTTCATAATGACGTTTCCATCATTACCCCCTTTACATGACAGTTGCTTCTGCATATATATACATCCTTTGCCTTTGCTTTTACGAAAAACTTTCTACAGTGTTCTCGTTCATAATTTGCTCTTTCTCTTCATTACGTACTACTTCCTCATACAACTATGTCTTCTTCAAATCCCGATCCTCGAAAGTTGTCATAGTAGATGAACTTACCCTTCTTCTGCTCTTATCAGGAATAAGAGAGGTGGTAGTTTACGTAGTTTAAGTTCAGTTTCTGTACGTGGTTCTTCTTCTCAACCCAATACTACTCCTCCATCATCTTCTAGAACTAAGGCTTCTTCTTCATATAGATCTTCCACTAGAAGTAGGGATTTTAGTGAACCTACTATCGATGAGATTATTCCCGCTGAACTTTCCTTTGTCACTGATAGAGAACTAATAAAAAAATCAAGTTACTTCCATGACTTCTCACGATTGTGCTGAAGTTTACCCTTCCCAGATTACTGAGGGTTTAGTTTCTCTTGTGCTGAGAGATTGTTATTGGAAAATTGACTTCCCGATTTTAGTCCCTAATGCAAACAAAAGGATCACTTCCTTTAAAGCTAGCTATTCTTTTGCGTATACATATCCTTTCATATTAGGTTTTAGGCCACCTATTGATCCAGTTATCATTGAGTTTTGTCGTCTCTTCGATGTGTGTTTAGGACAGATTGGTCCTATTTTATGGAGGGTTGTGGCATGCCTTAGATACTTGTCAAATTTGGCCTCTTTACCCTTCACCTTTTACCATCTGATTCATCTTTACTCTCCCAAATTATTCCGCCATGGGATTTTTACTCTCGTGGCGAGGAGTAAGAGGGTTTTGGTTAGCCCTGAAGATGACAAAGATCGTGACTGGTATGCCCATTTTGTTGATGCTCCTAAAAGTGGGTTAGTAGGTGAAGAGAATATGCCCTTCCCTGAAAAGTGGAAGTTTGCAGGTAAGTCTTTCTTTCAATCTTTTATTTCTCTTTTTTTTTTGTGAAGAACTTGTAATCTCGTAACTGTTTTACTTTTCTTTTCAGCAAACATGGTAACTGTTGAGGAGATTCTTGATTTCTGTGGTTGGGTAGAAAATTTGTTAACCGTTGCTCCTATGGAAGAAAGATCCTGGAAATACCTTACTAACAGATTTGGACGGAAAGTGAAGACTCGTGGTAACTTTCTCTTTCACTTTCTTCCTTGCCTCCATGTTTATTTTGGAACTTATTAACCTATTTCTTTATTAGGGTTTCCCATTCGAGGTGTGAGTGTTGCTTCAATCACTGCTTCGAGGATCTCTCTATCAAAGGCTCAAGAGATAATCTTGAGTTCTTCGTCAAAAAGAAAAGCTGATAGAACACAGAACTCCGAGGATGAAGAGGAACGGGGCAAAGTCTCATTGGTTCGTAAGCCACGAGCTAGGAGACGGGTCATTTCAGATGACGAAACTACTCCCCCTCCTAGTTATGTTCCTATGTTCAAGCCTGAAAATGCTACCTTAGTGAGTTCTGATGAAGAGACACCTGCCGCTCCCCGTGACTCTACTGAACAACTCTTTTCTCGTGGGTTTGATGAAGAAAACTTTGGCTTTATTTCTGAGAAAACGCCTCTTGCCTCTTTTCCCGTGTCTGCTCCAATTGAACCTCAATTACCCGTACCTACTGGTGCTGCCATTGTTTCGCCCGTGGCTATTTTGACTTCCTCGACTGCTCCTACAGTTACAACTTCCCATGTTGAAGTTGGTTCCCCTAGTAACAGTAGGGCAATGAAACAAGTTACCATCGAGATTCCTGAAGATGGTAATATTTTGAAGAAATCTAGCTAAGCCGATGTATGGCTGAAATCACTGATCGGCCCAGTTGAGAAGTCAAAACTGGAAAGTCACAGCTCTCTAACGTGGATGAATGATATTGTGCATTCGTCTTTAAAGGTATAAACCTTGTCTTTTTATTTTACGTGATTTCTCGTTTACTGGTATCACATTCCTCTTTTCATTGTGTAAATCAATCTCATCAGAACTGATATGATGAAAAGGATCGTCCACACATAGCAGTTGATGAATGATTATCACACTGAGGTGGACAACTGGAAAGAGCAGTTCGAGGGTCTTCATCTTGAGATGGAGGTCTTAGAGGAAGAAAAGTGCACCTTAGAGCAGCATGTGAAGGTTATGGCAGCGGAATTAGCAATTGAGAAAGCCTCATCTAACCAGGAGGGAAAATATAAGAATATTCTCGTGTCTTCATTTGCTGAACAAATTTCCAAGACTTCTGAAGAAATTAGGAGTTTAAAGTAATTGCTGAACCAAAAAGAAGCTTACTCTGGGGAGCTTGTTCAAACGCTCACACAAACTCAAGAAGATCTTCGTATATCCTTAGACAAGGTTCAATTTTTAGAGAGATCTCTTGCCCCCCTACAGGCTTCCTATGATGCTGCCTTTAATGATAAGGATGAATTAAGAGCTGAGGTTGAGCAGTGGGAAAAAGATTATGAAGCCCTCGAAGATAAAGCTGCTATTGATGTTAGTTGGGCTTTCTTGAACACACGCCCCGAAACATTAATGGAAGTAAGTTGGGAAGGCTTTGATGCTGAAATTGTAAAGACTAAAGAGACAATTAAAAACACCCAGCAGAGTCAAAGCTTTTCTTCACCTGAGGTTGGCATTCCCGAGGGTGATGAAATTGCTCTTGGTGAGGCTGTTGTTCAAGCTCCTCTTGCTCAAGTTGCTATTCCTTCTGCTGATGATGCCATCCTTCATCCTACTGGTTCAGATTCTGCCCCACTGTGAAATTTTTAAAAAGTTTGAAATGTTTTGTTTTTTTTATTGGTGGAACATTTGGAGATTTACCCCTTGTCCTATTTGGGGGATGTTTTGGAAAGTCTTACCCCTAATTTGTTTTGGGGTTTTTTGTATAAGACAATTAGGTTGGGACTAAGTTTACACTTAGTTTTAACCAAGTTATTATAATATCATTTTCTAAGTTTTTATTCAACTTCTATGATATTTTATTTCGATTTTCTGTACTACTCTTTTATTATGCATTAAAAATGCTTCAGTACTTTGTGACTTTTTGAAACAAGCACGATTTATAAAAGAGGGCCCTTTTATAAAAGACACTTAATGAAGAAGACGTCTCAACTTCATAATGGTGTAAACATACGAAAGAAGAAATAGGAACACACAGGTTTCTTTGAATAACTTTGAGGAAGTTTTGTATCATTCGAACTTTAAAATTGTATAATACTTTACATGTATTGAAATATCATCTATAAATCTTTCGTAACTATTTTCTTTACAATAGATTTTACAAAATTCAAGGGTATATCTTGCAACCCAAGACTAAATATTGCCTTTAACCTAAACATTCGTAAGATTTTGAAATTTTCATAGGTTTTTGAATCAGGCTTGCGGTTTTTGCTCTTGACTTTGCTCTTAACTTTCGATTTGTTAGGTAGTTCCTTAGGCTTGACTTGAATTCTGACTTTTCCAGTCTTCTTTGCCTTCCTTATATATAGTCCCCCAAGTGTTAGAGTTTTAAAGTATGAAATCTCGAGTACTTGATTATTCCTTCCATGTTGTCCATTTCCTGAAAAGGAAAAACATACGGGACTCGGAGGTATATATAATTCAGATGATGACTGCTTAACCCTTTATATTTCCATCAAAAAGGTTGTAACCCTAGACCGGGAATAATGTTGCTTCCGCGTGTCTTTCAGGTCTAATATCATCATTTGGTGTGGGCTAGCTTTTTGCCTATCATCTAAAATTGTTAGTATAATTTTAACTGTTCAAAACAAAAATCATAATTGAGTGATACCTGACCTTGGGTGTTTCTTTTGCTTAGAAATAATATTTCTTTAAATGAACAGCATTCCAACTCGAGGGTAGAATCTTGCCATCCATGGTTTCTAACTCGTAGGCACCTTTTCTAGCGATACCTCGAACTTTATAGGATCCTTCCTAATTTGGATTTAACTTTCCTGCTCCGGTTGTTTTCGCTGATGGGAAACCCTTTTTAAGAACGAAGTCCCCAATTCTGAAGTACCTGAGGTGAGCCTTTCTTTTGTAGTATCGTTCTATGATTTGTTTTTGTGTTGCCATCTGTATTAAAGATGCTTCTCTTCTTTGTTCAAGTAAGTCCAAGTTTGTTCTTAATTCCTCATCATTTGACTCTTCTGTTTCCAATGTTAATCTCGTGCTTGGCTCTCCTATTTCAACTAGGATTAAAGCTTCTGAACCGTACACAAGCGAAAATGGTGTTTCTCCCGTGGTTATTTTTGTTGTGGTTCTATAAGCCCATAACACCCCTGGTAACTCCTCATGCCAATTCCCTTTTGATTTTTCTAACTCTTCTTCAAATTATTGATGATAATCTTATTTGTTGACTCGGCTTGTCCATTTTCCATGGGATGGTAAGGTGAAGAGGTTATTCATTTGATTTGCCAACTTTGAAATAACTTTGTGATTTTCGAGCCTATAAATTGTGGGACATTATCACATATGATTTCCTTTGTAACTCCAAACCGTCATGTAATGTTTCGCCAAATGAAATCTTTTAATCTGTTAACACTAATAAACATCGTACCTTTCCTTTAGCTTGTGGTAAGGCCCTACTATATCCCTTCCCCATTTCATAAATGGCCATAGGGAAATAATTGTAAGTAATAACTCTGCAGGTCGATGCATATTGTTGGCATATCGTTGACATTTATCACACTTGGCTACAATATATTCTGCATCCTCTTCCATTTTGGGCCAGTAGTATCCTTCCCTGATTAGTGTTTTAACTAAAGATATTCCACTTGCGTGATTTACGCAATGTCCTTCGTGTACTTCTCTCATCACGTGCTCTGTTTGATTGGGTCCAAGGCACTTTTCTAAAGGACCGCCAAACATTTTTCATATAAATTATCTCGAATTAGACAGTAATGAGAAGCTTTTCGTCGAAGCTCTTGAGATTCTTTCTTGCCTTCAGGTACGATCACGTACTACAAAAAATTAACAATCTTGTTTATCCAATCCCATGTTAAATTATTAAAGCTTACCTCATGTTTATCCTGGTCAAGTGCTGAATGAAATAAAAGTATTACAATAGCATTTTATTCACTCGTTACTTCTGCAACTGAAGCAAGGTTAGCCAACGCGTCTGCTTTTGCATTTTCTTCCCTGGGTATTTGCACTATTTTCCATGATTGGAATTGTCTGACCAGTTCTCGTGCCTTTTTCAAATATTGTTGCATTCATGCCTCTCTAGCAGTGTAAGTCCCCTGCATCTGATTGACTACCAGTTGAGAGTCACTTTTAATAACGATTTGCTCTATGGAGAGTCTCGTGCTAGTTCCAAACCTACAATTACAGCTTCATACTCTGCTTCATTGTTAGTAATAGGGTAACATTTAATTGCTTGTCTTATACTTTCACCTGAGGGTGGGATTAAGACAATACCCAAACCAGCTCCTTTGACATTTGAAGAGCCAATCAGTAAATAAAGTCCACGTACCTGGATTAGCTCCAGTAAATATTTGTAATTCCTTTTCTACTTCAGGAATTATTTTTGTATTAAAATCTGCGACAAAATATGCTAAAACTTGAGACTTTATTGTTGTTCTAGGTTGATAAATAATGTCATACTCACTTAGTTAAATTGCCCACTTGGCTAATCTGCCCGACAATTCTTGCTTATGCAAAATATTCCTTAAAGGATATGCAGTTACTAGGGAGATAGGATGGCATTGAAAATATGGTCTCAATTTCCTAACTTCCATGACTAATGCTAAAGCAAGTTTCTCTAGATGAGGATATCTCGTTTCACTAATAAAGATTTATTAACATAATAAATAGGAGATTGTTTACCTTTGTCCTCCCTTACTAAAACTACACTTACAGTTACTTCTGCAACTGCAAGATATACAAATAGTCTTTCTCCATCCCTTGGTTTAGACAATAGGGGAGGATTTGATAAATATGCCTTCAAATCTTTGAGGGCTTGTCAGCATTCCTCAGTCCATTCAAATGATTTTGCTTCTTCAACACTGAAAATAATTTAAAGCTTTTCTCTGAAGATCTTGAAATAAATCTTCCAAGAGCTGCAATCCTACCTGTCAATCTTTGTACCTCTTTTTTGCTTGTGAGTATATCAGGTATTTATTCAATAGATTTAATCTGTGTAGGATTTACTTCAACTCCTCTATTAGATACGAGAAAGCCTAAAAACTTACCTGAAGCTACGCCAAAAGCACACTTTTCTGGGTTCAGTTTCATATTATATCTGCAGAGGATCTCGAAGGTAGTTGAAAGATGTTAAAAATGATCTTCCGCTTGTGTAGATTTGACCAACATATCATCTATGTATACTTCCATCGTCTTCCCAGTGTGTTCTTGGAACATATTGGTCACCAACCTCTGATACGTGGCTCCAACATTTATCAAGCCAAAAGGCAAGACTTTGTAATAATAAGTCCCCATGTTTGTAATAAATGAAGTTTTTTCTTCGTCTAATGGGTCTATTTTTATTTGATTATAACCAGAATACGCATCTAAAAAGCTTAACAATTCGTGACCTGCAGTAGAATCAATCAATTGATCTATATGCGGTAAAGGGAATGAATCCTTCAGACATGCTTTATTTAAGTCAGTGTAATCTACACAAACTCTCCATTTACCGTTCTTTTTCGGAACTACCACAGTATTAGCTAACCAATTAGGATATTTTACCTCGCGTATTGAACCGATCTTTAAGAGTTTCTGTACCTCTTCATCGATCACTTGATTTTTGAATGATCCTTGCTTCCTCTTCTTTTGTTTGACATCGACGAATGATGGATCTTCATTTAATTTATAAGTCATCACCTCCGGAGGTATACCTGTCATATCTGAATGGGACCATGCAAAACAATTTGCGTTAGCTTTTAAATATTCAATTAACTTACCTCTCCGTTCTGTGTTTAGCCTTGCTCCGATATGAACTCTTCGATCTGGCCATTGTTCGAATAGTGGAACAACTTCGAGCTCCAATCGTTGTTTTAATGTTTTCATTTGCTCTGGCTCCTGAATTACATCTGGTCTGGAATCCACGTCAGTTTGCTTTGATGCAATTTCTGTTAAAATTTGATTTACTGCATCTTCCTCACTTACACCAACATTTTTCTAATTTGCACTCGTATTTTTGTGACTTGGCGGTATCCCCGAGTTAATGTTCCTTGAAGTTTGCTTATCTCCCCGAATCTGTTGAATTCCCCATTTTGAAGGGAATTTGATAACCTAATGTAATGTATATGGCACAACATCCATATTGTGAATCCATGGCCTCCCGAGAATCACATTATAAGCCATATCCGTGTCTATCACTTGAAATTTTGGTTCTTTGATGACCCCTGCCGCATATGTAATTAACTCAGTTTTGCCCTTTGTAATAATGGTTGATTTATCAAACCCAGAAAAGGAACGTGCTATTGGAACTACACGGTCGCCCATCAGCATTTCTTTCACCACTCGTAATAGAATGATATTCACAGAGCTACCTGGATCAATCAAAACTCGTTTTACATTAGTATCATGTATAAGTAAATATATTACCAGTGCATCGTTGTGGGGAATCATTAATCCATCAGCATCTGCATCATCAAAGGTTATGTTGTCGTCCTCTAGAGTTTGGGGAGTTCGCTTCCCGTGAGTTATTGTGAACTTGGTCGTTTTTCTTGTAGTTGTATAGGTTACGTCGTTGACTTCTTCTCCCCCGCTTATCACATTTATTGTCCTCTTTGGAGACGGAGGTTTTGGGGGCTCTTGCCTATTTTTCATGTAAGCTTGTTTGCCTTTCTCGCTGAACAATTCCGTCAGCTAACCCTGCTTCAATAAATGTTCCACCTCACCTTGTAATAATCTGCAGTCTGATGTTCTATGGTCGTGATCATTATGGAACTCGCACCAGAAATCTGGGTTTCTTCTATTTGGATTAGATCTCATTTCTTTAGGCCATCGTACCTTATCCCCACTGCTTCTTAAAACAACGACCAACTTGGAAGTACTGATGTTAAAATTGTAATCCTTAATCCTTGCGTTTGTATTAGCATCTCTGTTACGTTCACCTCGATCTTTTATGAATCTTGACAATGACGAACCTGAATCTCTATTTGTGAATCTATGATCAGCCCGCACGTTTTTGGATTTGGAACGAGCTTCTCGCCCCTGAAGGTCCCATATAAGGTTCGTACCTATTTTTACCGGACCTCTTCTCAGATTCTAACTGCCTCTAACCTGTTTTTTCTTCAACCCTTGATTGAGCTACGATATCTTCTTCGATCCGCAACTTGGTACTGTACCTATTATAGACATCATTCCATGTCGTGGAAGGGAATTCTCGTAGGCTCTCTTTAAGCCTCCCCGTTGCTTCTATACTTTTCTCGTTTAAATTGCTTGCAAATGCCATAGCCGCCCAATTGTCAGGTACTCTTGGTAGCAACATTCTTTCACTTGGAATCTGTCGACAAATTCTTGAAGCAATTTTGTATCTCTTTGCTTTACTTTAAATATATCCTCCATTCTCTTTTCAACTTTTTGTGCACCCGAGTGTGCTTTTATAAATAGATCTGCAAGCTCAGCAAAAGAGTCAATAGAATTTTCGGGCAAAAGAGTGTACCATGTTAACGCTCCCTTGGTGAGTAGTTCCCCACACTTTTTGACCAGCACATATTCGATCTCCTTCTTGGTTAAATCATTGCCTTTTACCCCGGTGGTGAATGCAGTAACGTGGTCACGTGGATCGGTCGTTCTATCGTATTTCGGGATGTCAGGCATTTTGAGTTTTTTGGGAATTGGTAATGGAGTTGCGCTTGGTTTTCATGGTTGTTGTGAATACTTGTCGATATTAACTCCTTTGATCACATGTGGTACGCCGAGTATTTGCTCAATACGGTCGTTTTGTTCTTTCGCCTGTTTTTGCAATGTTAGTATTAAAGTTTATAAATCATAATTATTAGGTGTACCTGGTCTCCCATCACGACTCGTTGGGAGTTCCTCCCCTTCTAGAATTAGCCAATCCTGATCGTGGAATTTCCACAGTTGCAGTATTGTTTAGTGGAGGTGTGGGTGGCGCAACTGGTAGTCCCCTCACGAAAGTATGGAGAGCATCATTCACGTACTCAGCAATTAACTGCTTCATAGCATCTTGCTCGACATTTTGTTCATTTTCATGTTGTTCATTGTTATGAGTAATTGATGTTTTTGGTGATGCTTCTCGTGAAATACGTGGGGTTCCTTGAGGTGATGGAACTGGAGTTCTTTTCACCTGCTGGTTGTTGTCATTATCATTCGACATGATTCAGTTGATTGAGAGAGAGAGAGAGAGAGAGAGAGAGAGAGAGATTTGAAAAGTACCCGGGCTACTGATAATCAAGAAATTCAATATTCCTTCAATAAGAAAGGAAATAAAAATAGGAAATGGCAAAGTAGTTGATTGAAAAGCACAAGCAAGCAAGTATATTCAAAAAATAATCAGAACGTGTTTGTACAAATGCTATTTCTTTCCCTTATATAGAGGTCTTCAAGTACAACGTCTTTTTCCTTTTATGACCGAATCATTATGAGCAATAATCATATTAATGAGACGTTATAATTGGTAATTGTATTTGTTCATGATGATTTCGTAACGTTTGTGATCATCCACACTCATTAATTGTTGATTCATGAATCTTTCATTTTTACTGTCTTGGTTCATTCCACTGGTGCCTCTTCAAATCACTATAGAGACTCGAGTAACCGTTTCTTTTCATCTCGTGGGTGATTTGCTCGTATCTATTACGACTTGTGTCTCTTTTAATGCACCTCTCCAGCTGTCGCTTTTCTAATGATCCACGTGTCTTGCCATGTCAGCTACATAATTAACTCCACGTGTAATATTCATTTTTACCAATACAATGATGTAAAAGTTTTCTTTGACCTGAGATCATCATAGACAAGTTATTTATTGTGCTTTGATTCTAGACACTTATGCCCCTAGGCGATCGTTGAAAGGATATTGGGTATGATTAAATGCTTGTAGAATTAATGACTGATCAAGATGGAATCTATCAACTCTTGGTAATAAGTTTAAGCTTCATGTTGTCATGAATTATGAAACCAAACTAAGACCTTGGCCAGGGCGATTGAACGAAAGAAGAAAAGAGTTTTTTAGGTCATTCAATTGTCGATTATATTTGACATGAACACATAGTTGGTTGCCTATTAGGATTTGACAGTTGAACCATATCCTAGGGTGACTAAGAGCAATAAGGACAGAAGAAAATATTACTTTATTCTTCTACTAGTTCTTGAGAGTAAATTGTATACTTCATGCTATCCGGTCGTTAAGGAGTGTTGCTAGACGTCACCCTTGATTAGTATATTGTTGCGATCAATTTACTACCGGTTTAGTATTGAACCTATGGGGTCGCACACTAACGAGTGTTATGATCTTTGCTAAAGGATTAATTACTTTATTGTTTGATAATTAAATTAGAGAATTTAATTAGTCAAATAAATTAAAATATTAGTCCAGATGAAATATTATTATATTCTTTGCTAGCACAAAAGGATATAATTAATATTGTGAACAAATTAAAGATTTCTATTTGATAAATTATATCTCTTGATTAAAAAATATATATAATTAATATTTATTTTATATAAAATATTAATAAAGTAAAAAACTTGTTGGAAACTTATTAAGTGAAATCCAATTGGAATTTGGATTCACGTGTAAAGTCCCAAAAAGGACGTTCGGCAAATTCCACCCGTTTGGAATGGGATTTGAATTCTTTATAGCAGGAACTCAGTCACGTTACCCATTTAGAATGGAATTCTAATTTTCCAAAAAATTCCATAAACTTTATTTTGAAATAAACTTTTACCCTTAATAAATTATTATCTCAACCAAATAGGAAAATAATTTATAGGTTATGCTATATAAAGGGATGATGGAGTAAATTTGCCGCACTAATTTTTGAGTAGAAAAAATCACTTTGTGAAAGTGAGAGTACAATACAAATCCAAGAGAGAAAATACAATTACAAGCTTCTATCTTTTAGTTGAGATTTTTAAGAAAAATTTCAACACAATATTTCATTCAATTTGTTCACAGGTTTCATTGATCAAAGAGTTGATAGCAATGATTGGTCTCGGTGTGGATATACATAGAATCTTCGCACTATCGAAGAATTTTGAAACGAGACTCTCTTCGCCAGGTACGTCTCAGATTCGATCTTTGACGTATAAATAAATTTTTAACACAAAAAGATCTATCTAGGATTGTTATTGTCTTCCGCTGTATGTCACGAGCATATATATGCAATCCTTCACGTCCAACTAATATTATTGTCTTCGCCTTAAAAGGGGGGTTATAATTATTATTTGGAGAGTAAAATAGTTTCTTTTAGAAATAACTTTCAAACATCATTTAAATATATTTACTCCAATGCTGCCATAATTTATTTAGGCAGAATGAGGACTAGCGTTTTATTTGAGCAAATCCAATGCCTCTAACTGAATGTCATCGTGTTCAGGTAAAAACTAACAAAACTAGAATGAGCCTTTTGCTGTAGTCCCCAATTAGTGAAAGGTCCAGTAATAAAAAGCTAAGTTGAATACCAAGGAAAACTCATATTTCGGAGCAAATGAATGAACAGGTCAAATGTATATGTTTCCAAGTTTACTGTATCATCAAGCATTCAATTTTACTTCCAATTTATTGGAAACATTGTGATTGGTGTTCACATGCTCTGCCCTATTCACAATCAAAAGGTCTTTCTAAATTTTTATTTATTTATTTTATAGTTTTGGAGTTAATTGTATATATCGAATTTATAATATATATTTTTAAATTGTTATAGAAAGTAATACACCTTATTTTTCTAGCTACTAAGCACGCCCTTTTATGGATGATTGCCTAAGATTATCTTCTAAATGACATGATAGTGTAATATTCTTTTTACACAATTAGTTTATGAAAGTTATAATTTCTTTTAAGTTTATTGTATAACTAATTTCTTTACCCTGCCAGAGTAATTTAACATGTTATCATAAGTTACTTACCCTTTATTCTTCATTAACAATTATGACATTAAATATAACTATTTTCATTATCTTTTAAGTAATTTATTTTTTAAAATCATCAATACATAGAACTTAAACTTTTAATCTTTACTATATATTTATTCTTGTTGTGCAGTGCTAGAATGCTAGTCATAACTAGGCGTCTGCAATGAGAAATGGATTAAAATGGACATTCCTAAATCCTAGCTAATCATGTTATTGATAAAAGTAATAAAAGATTGGTCAAAAGATAATGTTGTAGAATTAAGATAATGCCGTTAGGACAGTTGCATAGTCCATTATCAAAGCTTTTCCAAAAGGAGGAACAAACAGCTGCGGTCCCACAGAAAAATGAGCACTAAAGAATTCCAAATCAACCCAGCCACAATATATAATTGCTTCTTCATGATTGCTTTAATCTTTGATTAAACAAAAAAAGATACACAACAGAAGATATTTGTCGAAAGATGTAGATTATATTTTTTTGTAGTCCTTAAGTTTTAACTTCTTTATGTTTTAAAGTATTATAATTCCTTTTGTCAGGTCTTTTCTTCTACTTTATCCAATCATAAATTATTGTCGCTATTTCCGTTTTCTTATCCTGAAATAGGATGAATGATAATGACTAGGAGCACATGGGATCTTTTTGATTTTCTATTTGAGAAGCGTAAAGCTTGTTAAAAGAGAAATTAAATGCTTTCTATAAGAAATTTTATCATTCCTAAAACTCGAATGTGATACCTAAAAATGAATCTTATCTACTTCACCACAATTCTTAGTGGTAGAAACACTAGAGATGACTTTGCATGTCCAACTATAAGTAGTCTAAAGGCATTTTCAAATTTCAAGAAACCTTATCTACTACGACTCCAATTTTATACTTGCAAGTTGAAACCCAAAAGTTAAAAAGAAAAAAAGAAAAGTGAAATATGAGGAGAGCATAAGATATTTATTGTTTAGAGACTATATCGATCAATGTTCCAAAAGGCTTTTCTAGGATTCGTTTGGGCTTGCCCATGAGTGGAGCACTATTAAAACACTGAGAGAGTCATGCAAGGGCTTAATTTTATGAGATATACATCTCAAGTGTCTAACTTTGCGTCCTAAACACGTCTAACGCTCAATGCTCAGAATTGCCAACAGTTCCTATGCATATCAAGTGGCAAGTTTCCTAACTAGCATTGTTGACCTTTAAAATTATTTTACAAATGAATAATTAAATCAATATTCATCTATAAGAATATCAAGATTGAGAGTAACTCAAATAACGAGCCATTGTATTGCATATTTACTAAGTAATAATACCATGATGTGAATATCATTTAAATATTTCTTATGGAAATAGATAGCGAGAATTTATATTTTCTGTAGCACTCCAGAAATTTTGAAGTGCTTCAAGGCTATTTAGAAGATTGACGCATGCTATTTACATTAATTTACGAGTGAACAAGTACTATTAGTACGGAAGATGTCTCTTGAATATGATAATTAGTGTACAATATATAATAGAAGGGATACATGGTCTAAGTAGAGCTCTCAGGTCAAACTAAGTTGGAAACTATACGACATACTTAAGTTTCAAATGAGCTTGCGTAAGACCTCGTCAAATAAGCACAACTCTCAAGATATAAAGAGATATATGGTGAACCACCTATAAAATAAAATCTTTTCGAGTCTAGTTCAAAAAATTCAAATCGTTTGTTATTAGGACATTCCGACAAGAAGTCATAATCTTTTTACTAAAAAGTAGCAGAGCAGCTAATTAAGCCATGCCAAACCGTGGCCAACGATTGGGAACACGGCCTTAACCGTGTCTAACATTTCAAACCGTGGTTGATTCCAGTAAGGGTTAATGAGGCATTCCTAGAGGCCGAGGCTAACTGTGGCGACGGTTACCCTCTCGGTTTACCTCACGGTTGTCCTAAGCCTGTATATATCCCTTTTTGTTCGATTTTAGCCATGTCTTCAACTTCTTCAAATCCTTGAGAGCTTCTCATTGGAATTCGAGCAAGAGGTGTTTTATATCAACCAAGGTAAGTTTGATTCATGATTTATGTTAATTAAAGTTGATTAACACTAGTATTAACAAGATTTAACCATGAGAATTTATGTTCTTCAAATCCTTCAAGAACAAAAAAGAAAAAATGAGATTCTTCCTCCAAGAGGTAATTCTTTTACTTGGGCTTCATATACATGCTATATTGATGTATGAGTAGCGTGTTTATAAAGCTATTTTAAAGCTGTAATAATGTATTATTTGAACCCTAAGAATGGGTCTTAAAAATAAATTTTGGTAAAAAAGAAGGTGAGTAGTGATAGGTTGATACAAATGGAATTTTGAGTTTCTAACGATTCCGATAGACTTGATAAATAAGTTGAAGTAAGAATCACCATTTGATTAAGAAATAACGCTAGTTCTTGAAATAGATATTTATGGACTAGGATTTCTTTGGAGAAAATAATGAATAGTGACTTGGTGATGTTGAGTAGTTAATGTAGTATTCGATAATGACTCCAAATGAGTATTACTTAATAAGAATAGAATTGAATAAGCTAATGGATGAACTTAATTGACTATTTGGGATGGTTATAGGCTTGTAACCAACTTGTGAGTCCTAAAGTGATATTGATAATATTTTTGGATATATTTTAATATATTTCTGTAGATATCAAGCTGTTGATGACGTTTGAGCATTTTTATCAATGTTGAAATGTCGTAATGGAAAAGCAGATGATAGGTGTCAAAGTGAAAGTAAGGTAAGTTGATTAAAACTTACTCTTCTTGAGGGATTTCTTTAAAATCATGCTTTGAGTTAATACATCGGTTCGTTTGTAAATGTGCATCCGCACTTGTTGGGACAAGCGGGGAAGGATATTACCATGTAATTTGAGTTGTGTTGCATATAAAAGATCTTGTTATTTTATAAAATAAAATTCTTATTTCAAAGACTTGATGACAAATGCCACATGAGACATGTTATAACTTTCATTAACAATTATCTATCGATAAAAATATTAATATTTGAGGGCTAATGATGTTTTAATTTTATAAAAAGTATTTCTTTTGAAACTTGATTAATGGACAACATTTGTTGTATCTTTAAAAGATGGACGTTAAATTGCTAAAAGTTTTTAAATGAAAAATTATATATTTTTTATTTTATTCAAATGGTTTGGTTTGGTCATGAGCTATGATTTGGTAAAAAGAGATCATTTGAGGTTATAAAGCTATGAATCTATTTTTGAAATATCATATTTTTTTGGAGTTACTAGTGGAGACCACCAAGATTTGTTCGAATATTATGTTCGATACCATGAAACTATTCGTGCTGGGAAAATGTGATATATTAGCATATTTGAGTCGTTTCGTTCAGAGCTACGATGAGACAACCTGAGCAAGTAGGGTATATAATACTTGTCGCTACATTGGTCACCTAGTTGACCTTGTTCTTATGTCGATGTCCTCGGTATAGTATTTCCGGTGAAAGGTAAATAATATTTTTCTTATGTTTAGCCCTAAGAAGTCGAAAGCGATTTCAATGACTCAATGTCATTCAAATTTGACTAAATATCATAGAAATAATTTTTCTTCCGAAAAGAAAATAGAAAATATCTATTTTGTTTCCTTTTCTTGACTTCAGTGATATTTAGAAAAAGTTAAATAGTTTTTCTTATTACAAAAGATAGCTTTGTGACTTTTATGATACTTAGCGAAGTTGAATGACTTTTTCCTTATACATAATTTTTTAATTTTTATTAACTTTAGTGCAATAAATTAAAGCAAAAGTTAAGTTAGAAATTAAAATAATCAAACATATGTTTGCAATGAGATGCCTACAAGCAGATCTCAGTTTACCCATGTCGAATTTAATGTACACTGAATGTCACACCCCGCATTTTGGGGGTTCTTGGCATCCATGGTACTGCGCGCTACAGGGCAGCATGATGAATGCCAGTCACGTAGGCGACGTGTGCTGACGATGCGTTGTGGATAGAGCATCAGGAAGAGGGGTTGTGCATAAGGCAACAACTATCTAGATATGTTGTGTTCATATCCTAAGAGTTCCAATAGAGTTTCACGAGGACTTGGGATGAGACCAAGGGTCTAGCCTGCGGGCGACAGACGCGTACGTGCCTGAGTGTCACGGCCGTACGTTTCTGAGCTAAGAAGGGAATCTAGGGATTTCGGTAGTAGGCCTCTTTCCTAATATGCTCTTATATAGGGTGACCAAGTTTGGCGTCATTTGGAGTACGTTTGCATATGGGCTTGACTTTGCCAAGGGCAGTGGTGCCATAATTTGTGAAGTGTCCGAAGGCTATAACTGTTTTCACGAGTATGGGAATGGGGTGAAACTTCATGGAAATGTGAAGGAAGTCAAGAGAAAGCTTTAGGAACAGACAACGCCTTATTCAGAGTTCAGATGAGTGAGAAAGAGTCATTATGATTCTCTGGCCAAAACATGTCTACTAGGGAATCTTGGGCTTTTTTATTTTAAGCATATATAAGGGGGGCATAAGTGTTGAATCTCAGCCAGCCTTCCCCGTGCGTGTTACTACCAAGCCGCACCAAGTGAGCTACCTTGAGGGGGAACCTCAAGTTCCTGCCTCGGAATCTCAAAGGAGTGTCTTAAGTATCCATACGAGCTTGGGAACTCTATAAACGACGAGATGACTCACGGCTAACGTTGGGCACACAACGGGTGACGGAGGCTTGAAGTGTGGGATGATTATGACCTATGGGCTACCGAAATGGTGAATAAAGATCTCTGTGCCGATTGGATACTTGAAGAACCTATCTTAGGTGTCTCATGTGTCGACTTGTGAGCATAGCTTAGGTTCAGCTATGCGAGCAAGGGCCCGTTGGCCTAGACGTGCAGTTGTGGGGCGACACTGCACTATGCGGGATGGAAGTATGTCGCGAGAGATATGTTTGTCCATGCCATAAGAAAACCATAGGAATGTTATTAAAGACACACATAATAGAGGCCAAGGAGTAAAGGTTGCCTTACTCGGGCGAAGCACAAGCTGGGTGCAGATGCACGGGGCGAGTGCCAAGCTTGAGGATTGGACTGTGCACGTGAGAGCGATGTTGAGTGCTAAGCGAGGGACAAACATGTCTTTAGCCAACCCCAGGTGTGCGCTTGGATGAGATCCAACATATGAGAAGCGCCACAACTAGTCGATCCCATGAGCCAAGACGTTAGACAGGGCGGCACAGTTGAAGAAGCCTCCTAGGCAAGATTCACCACAGGAATAAGATCGTGCTAGGAAACTTGGGAAAGAGGAAAGGCTGTCCTGTAGTGCGGGGTGACTACAGGCGCCACACGAACTATTTGGTGCCACTGACATCCGAAAAAAGGTCGGCCTGTCACTGAACCTTATATATAAACATTTGCGCCTATCCTTTATAAATAGTACTGTCAGCTCCTTACTAGATTTGATGAATTTCAGGTGCCTTCTGCAAGCTTTAAGTGTTAAGAAAATAAGTTTAACCTCAAATGCGTAATCACACATATTTTAACTCAAAGATTATTTCCGCTATTTCAAGTTTTTTTTGAGTATATACAGCAAAATCAAGGTTGATGATAAATTCAGTGAATTTTCATGGTGTTCTACCTTGGCGTAAAGGAAGTTCAAATCGACACCGGCTAAAGCCATCACTGTTGGTGTTAAGGCGTGTTAATAAACATAAGGTTACAAACTATATATTCGTACGAAACAAGCTACGAATTGCACCCTCTCACATAGACTTGTTGCACTTTGTTGAGATTACTTAATTTGTAAAGTGGCTAGAGAGTTGTAAAGTGGTTAGTTAATTATAAAGCGGCTACTTTTGCTAATCAGTTAATATAGTTGATTAGATAGGAAATCGTATATATACACCTTACATATATCAATAATACATACGGTTCATTTCTCAGATTCCAATTTCCTTTTCTCACATGCTCTCTGTTTTATCAAAAAAGTATCAACCTTTTCTTTAAACGAATTGATAAATAAGATAAGGGGTAAATCCTAATTAAATTTAATGATTGCTAGATCTGGAAGTTTGATAAGTAAGCGATTAAATTATGCACCGCAATAGTAAATACAAACCAATCGTGTACAATTATTATCAATGAATGTTCCAAGAGGTGTATAGAATAAATGCATGCAATGGCAATAAATGCTATAAATGGGAATGTATCACCCAAATATTGAATGACTTGGGTGAATCTTCTCCCTGTCAGCAACGTGGATAATATAAAATGTGAATGAACACAAGATTTTGGATATTGTGGACGAAACGGTATTCTAGAACCAAAGAATCAATGGAAAAGACAAGTTTTGTATATTCTCTGTAGTCAACTTTACAAATATGTGTTTCTCAGAAGGTTCAAGATCCCCCTTTTGTTCTTTTTCTCTTCCTATTTATAGAGAATATTCTTTAGAAACCCTAAAAAAGTACAACCAAAGGAATATTTGAATATTCCCTTTACCTACCCTAAACTCATCTTACCGTTGCTTTCTTGTAACCTCTACCCGACCACGACGTTAGCTTCTCCTGAGAGGGACCCTTCGTTACTAAACCATGACTCGCTGTGCTCCATACTTTAGGGCTAGTTTTAATCCTGCAATTACAGCCTCATACTCGGCCTCGTTATTAGTCATATTGGGGCACCGTATGGACTGGCGGATAATTCGCTCGTTGGGACCTCGAGTACGAGTCCCAGTCCAGAACCTGACGCATTAGAAGCGCCGTCGGTGTATAAGACCCATAGGTCGGGTAAGTTGGGAGCAGTACGAGAAGTTTCCTGCTCGACTTCACGCATTATCTTGGTACTGAAGTCAGCGACGAAGTCTGCTAGTACCTGTGACTTTATCGCTGTTCGCGACTGATATGTGATATCGTGATCGCTCAGTTCGATGGCCTATTTATCTAGTCTCCCCGATAGTTCAAGCTTATGTAGAATGCTTCTTAGGGGGAAGGTCGTGACCACCGATATTGGGTGACACTGGAAATAGGGTCTAAGCTTTCGTGAAGCTATGACCAATGCCAGAGCCAACTTTTCGAGGTGGGGGTACCTCATTTCGGCATCGACTAGGGTCTTTCTAATATAATAAATTGGATATGGCGTACCTTTGTTTTCACGGACCAACACTTCACTTACCGCTACTTCTGATACGGCCAAGTATATCAGGAGGCGTTCTCCGGGTTCTTCCTTGGCGATTAGTGGAGGCAAGGACAAATATGCCTTTAGTTCTCTTAAGTCCTCTATGCATTCTGAGTTCCACTGGAGCCCGTTATCTTTCTTGAGTACGTTGAAAGATTTGTGGCATCTATCGGAGGATCATGAGATGAATCTCGACAGGGAGGTTATACGACCGGCCAGCCTTTGTACATGTTTCTTGATGGTTAGCACTTCAGGTATTCCTTCGATAGCTATGATCTGGTCGGGGTTAACTTCGATGCTTTGTGAAACCAGGAAGCCGAGGAACTTGCCTGAGGCTACACCAAAAGCACACTTTTCGGGGTTTAGCTTCATACCGTACTGCCTCAGTATATATCGAAGGCCTCTTTTATGTGGTCAATATGATCTTCTTTCCTTTTGTATTTGACCAACATATTGTCTATATATACTTCTATTGTTTTGCCGAGCTGGTCCTTGAACATCTTGGTAACCAGCCTTTGATAGGTTGCTCCTGTGTTTTTCAACCCAAATTGCATGACTCTATAGCGGTACGTCCCCTGATGAGTTATGAAAGTGGTCTTTTCTTGGTCCTCCTTCTCCATGAGGATTTGGTTGTATCCTGAATATGCGTCCAGGAAGCTTAGCAGCTCGTTCCCTGCCGTCGCATTGATGAGTTGGTCACTGTGTGGAAATGGAAAAGAGTCCTTTGGGCATGCTTTGTTTAGGTCTGTGAAGTCCACGCGCATGCGCCATTTCCTATTTTTATTCTTTACCATGACTATGTTGGGGACCCATTGATGGTATTTGGACTCACTGATGGAGCAGTTGGCAAGTGGTTTCTCCACCTCTTTGCAGACGACCTCGTTGATTGTGGCGTTGAATTTTCTTCTCATTTGTCGCACTGGTGGGTAGAATGGATCTACATTAAATTTGTGTGTGGCGATGTCTTTTGGGATACCTGGCATATCTACATGGGAGAAAGAGAATAGATTTGCATTGTCAGTTAAAAACTTATGAAATTTACCTAGTTCAAAGAGTTTATGGCCGATGTACGCCTTTTTGTTGAGGTCGTTTTTATCTATTTGGATGGTGTCGAGGTATTCTACCATTGACCCCGTGGCCTCCACGATGTCGGGGTCCTTGATGACATCGTTTGTTCGTCGTGTTTGGGTCCCGACTTTGGTAATTGCTATGTTTCCGAGCCAGTTCCTTTTAACTGTTGAGTGTACATACAGTCTTGGGCGATGAGATAGCATTCTTGGGCCGTGCATTGTTCACCTTGAATGCTGAATATCCCCCACTGAGTAGGGAACTTGATTACTTGATACAAGCTGGATGGGATGGCTCTCATGGGTTGTATCCTAGGTCGCCCTATGATGGAATTGTAAGTTGTGTCCTGGTTCATGATGTGGAACGTTGTCTCTAGTGTGGACACCCCCGGCCAGGACGAGTAGCATTATTTATCCCGAGGTTCGCTCAACTGCATTGTTAAAACCTGTCAGTGTTATGCAGCGTGGTACTATCTTGTCCTTGAGTCTCATTTGTGCAAGAACTTGGGGTGGATAATACACGTGCCGCTTCCATCGTCTACCATTATTCTTTTTACATCAATGTCTAAAATTTGTAAGGTAATGACAAGAGCATCAAAGTGAGGAAAAGTCAAATCGTGGGTATCTGACTTATCGAAGATGATACTGTCTTCGAGGTCGTCATACCGTTCATGGGTGATCGACCACTTTTGTTTATGCGTGGTGGTGAACTTCACGTGGTTGATTGCGGCTTCGTCACCTCCACCGATGATCATTTGGATGGTGCGGGCGGGGGAAGGTGGCTTTAGGGGACCTTGGTGTTCTCGTTCTCGGCCGAAGTTAGCTCTTCCTCGGTCGCTCATCAGTTTTTTTAGGTGTCCTTGGTTGAGCATGTTCACCACTTCTTGTCACAGTCCTCGGCCTTGTGACCTCGCTCCTGGTGGAACTCACATAGGGCGTTCGACTTTCTGGTGCTTGGGTCGGACTTCATTTTTTGTGGCCACTTTACCTTCGGGTCGAGATTCTCTAGTGCGTACACTATTTCTGAAAGGAAAACACAAAAATTGTGAGTGGATAAGAATGAAGGCATACCTCTTTCGTTTCGTTAAGTCCCTGTGTTTGGCCTGTACGGCCCTTCTGTATGGCGAGGAGATGGTGGGATAGCCGCTCTTACGTATGGTTGGTGCTTGTCCCGGTTGGGACGTGGACCTGAGTGATCTCTTCGGCTATCATTGCAGAGGTCTCTCCTTGACTCTGTTTATACTGACGTTAGCCGTTGAGGTCGTCCTCGTCTACTCTTACCTCGACGCAATAAGCATTGTGAATTTCTTCCCAAGTGGTGGGGGAATATAGTCTGCTCAACAATATTTTGGTCGCCCTCGACCCATTCCTGTTCAATCCATTCTGGAAAGCTGCCACAACCATTCCTTCTGATACATTTGTCAAGCTCATTCTAACTCTATTGAATCAGGCGAGGAAGTCCCTGAGTCCTTCGCCAGGCGACTGTCTAACGACAAATATATCGTTCACTCTGGCCTCCGCTTTCTTAGCCCCCGCGTGGGCGGTTACAAACTTGTTGGCCATTTCCTCAAACGTTGTTATTGACCGTGCTGGTACCTGTGAATACCATGTTAAGGCTCCTCCGTTAGGGTTTCGCCGAACTTCTTCAGCAATACCGGTGGTACCTGTTCCTTTGCGAGGTCGTTACCCTTCACCGTTGTGAAGTAATGAATGATGTGATCTTCGGGATCTGTTGTGCCGTCATATATTCTCAAATATGGTGGCATTATGAAGGTTTTGGGTATGGCATACAAGGCTGCCTCTTCACTATATGGTTGTTCGACGAATCGGCCGACGTCCCGTTTAGGAAGGTGTTTTGGGGCACCTGGTATCTTGTCGACCCTTTCTTGATGCTCTTTCATCTGGTCTCAGAGTGCTTTGCTTTCATTTTCCATTTCTTCCATCTTCTTCAGTATGGCTGCGAGTGCATCATTGCCTACATCAACAGTGATGTTAGTATTAGCTGTTGGGCGGGGGGGCATGTTGCTCGTTAATGGCTGTTGTAGCATCCGCTTGTGCAGTGTTTTGACTTGCTCCCTGAGCGGGTTTGTCAAGGAAGTTGCTTAGTGTGCTTGTCAGCCATACTTCTAGTAGTGTTTTCACCGCTGGTGGTGCTTCTTCGGTTGTGAACGTGGAATCCCCCCTTTCTCGCGCGACGGTTACACTTCCATGAGGGGGAGGTGAACCACTGCCCTGGTGTAACGCTTGGTGTTGCAGATTCCTTTCCTTCTCCATCAACCTTCATGAGGTTGGTAGTGACATCTGCTATGACTCTTAGTCTTTCTTCTCCTTTTTCTGCCATTGTTAGTTCATGTGAACGAAAAAAGATAACTGGTGTACGTGTGTTTCTTTTAGATCTAGCAGAAACTAAAGATTTTAACTAGAAAGTCCCCACAGACAGCGCCAAATTGTTTTATCAAAAAAGTATTAACCTTTTCTTTAAACGAATTGATAAATAAGATAAGGGGTAAATCCTAGTTAAATTTAAGGATCGCTAGATTTGGAAGTTTGATAAGTAAGCGAGATTAAATTATGCGCCGCAATAGTGAATACAAACCAATCGTGTACAATGATTATCAATGAATGTTCCAAGAAGTGTATAAAATAAATGCATGCAATGGTAGTAAATGTAATAAAGAGGAATGTATCACCCAAATATTGAATGATTTCAACGAATCTTCTCCCTGTCAGCAACGTGGATAATATAAAATGTGAATGAACACAAGATTCTTGGATCTTGTGGAAGAAAAGGTATTCTAGAACAAAAGAATCAATGGAAAAGACAAGCTTTGTATATTCTCTGTAGTCAACTTTACAAATGTGCTTTTCTCATAAGGTTCAAGATCCCCCTTTTGTTCTTTTTCTCTTCCTATTTATAGAGAATATTCTTTAGAAACCCTAAAAAAATACAACCAAAGGAATATTCAAATGGAATATTCCCTTTCCCTACCCTAAACTCATCTTACCGTTGTTCTCTTGTAACCTCTACCCGACCACGGCGTTAGCTTCTCCTGAGAGGGACCCTTCGTCACTAAGGCCCCATTTGTTTGCACTTAATGAGGGTCTGAATCGGAATGAATCAGATCTTAGCCCATTAAGTGTATTTTTATTTTTATTTTTATTTTTAAAAGGTCTGAATAGGTCTGATTGGGTCAGACCTTTAATTAAGTCTTAATTCCGTTCAAAGGTTAAAAATATCGAAAATACACGCCTCTTTTTTCGGTGCTCCTTTTCTCTCTCTTGACATCAGGCTATTTCTACCCAAAACAAATTTCATCCTTCACACGTCTCTCTCTTCAAGGATCAAGCAGCCGCCGAATCTTTTTTTAGTATTTAAATTTTAAAATTTGATCTGATTATCAATTAGTTTTTCAAATATTCTAATGTTTGTGCATCTAAATTATAACTAGTTTTGAATTTATCATTTTAAGTTGTTGGATAAGTTTTATTAGAAGATAAATTTACGTTCACTTTTTTTTTGGTTACATTTCGTTACTACAATTGTTGTTATTATATAATTTTCATTTATAGTTCAAATAGTTTAACAATTGATTCTTACATAAAATATTGATTTAAATCTTATAATATTTTAATTTATCTCAAATAATAACTTTGTTTGTTCAAGTTAATATTTTCACTAATTGATATAGTATTTAATCACTTTTTTTGAATTGTATATACACACACACACACGTATTCAGATATTGAAAAACAAACAATCTTAATCATTCAGTGTTCAGATCTGCATACACATCTTAATATTCAGACGTGCATTCAGATTCAGATGTCTTAATCTTTAAAAAAAAAACGAGGCCTAAAGCATGATTGGCTTAGACTTCGACCTCGACCAATAAGATTATCAAGTCAAATTCAAATTTTGACCAATACACTCTCTCTACGACCTCCATTGTTGCTCAGCTTGAGCTCGAGTGAGGTCGTATTATGTGTAATCAACACACTTAGGGGTTGTTGGTATGAGATATTAGAAGGTATAAGGGTGGTATAAAAATTTAATACCAAACTTAATACCCTGTTTGGTTAGCAAATCAGGTATAAGTTATCCTGGTGTTAATTTTAACACTGTGATAACTTATACCTTATAGAAGGTGAGGTAATTAGCACCAGTATAACTTATACGTTCTTTTTAGAAATTATGCAATTGTTATTCTTAATACAACATACCAAACAATGAATAAACAATAATCTCAGCATAACTAATCTCAGCATAACTTATCCAAACATAATTTATACCGATATAAATCGTATTCCAACCAAACGACCCCTTAGATGTTAAATTATGTCTCGTATAAATGCCACAAATTACTATTGAAAACTGAGTCACCCAAATATGGCAATCCGCCCTCGCAACTAATAAGCCAAATGAAGTCTTGGTGACAAAATTAACTGTCCCTTTCGTTACCTTTGCACCTTTAAAGCGTGTGACAAATCATGCAGCAATAGACACTAAAATTGTTCAATTTTCCCAACTGTAACTGGAATCCGTTGCCAAGAAAATATAAGTATCATTAGATGGCTATGTAATTATGAGCATTAAATCAAATGTCAGTAATCAAGTCCACTCATACTATACAAAAATCTGATATATGTAATTACAACGTAGTAAAAAGGTCCTAATAGTTCTAACAAATGTAAAAATCAAGCCATTTCCATTTCCCGTTTACCAGCAATGCATTTGGAACTGTTACCAGCACTGATCGGTCTCCCAGTTCCGGCAAGTACAGCCGGAATACAAACCGACGCTACGGCGTCTTTGGTTCCAAAGGCGCCGATCATATTCCGCGCGCTTTTCAGGATCTGATAGAGTGCAGTAAGCAGCATGAATCCTCATGAACTCGTCTGCTGACGTGTCCTTCTGATCAATTGCAGCAACATCAGGATGGCAAACTCTAGCCAATCTCCGATACGCAGCCTTGATCTCCTCGCTCGTGGATCCTATCGGAATTCCGAGAATTTCGTAAAACGAAGCCGGAGAAGCAGAAACAGCTGGCACGCACCGGGCCACAGAACCGCAGGTCGCGGCGGAAACGGAGAAGGAACCGGATTGCCGGAATCTGACGCAAGACGGTGATAGAGCAGAATTCTCGCCAAGGAAAACGCATTGGCTGCCGTTGGCGGTGGTGATTGGCGGAAAGAGGCGGAAATCATTGTAGAGATGATATGAATTTTGTAGGAGGTGGTTTAATTTTGATATGAATAATGTGAAATATGGAAAGCGGTTGTATATAGATCTGTGACGTATGTAATAAGTGGGCAAAGAAGTATAACTGCACCCCACTGATTTCGGCTCAATCCGTTGAACC
>ML295917.1:0-47829 GCA_005239495.1 Nicotiana undulata | reverse complement strand
TTCATGTTGCTACAAATGAATTATCTGGGCAATATTATGCTACTATTTCTAACTGTTTAGTTTATATTTCAGCACTTGCAGAATTATTTACTCAATTTTCAGAGGGTGGGGTAGTTTACCAATATGCTATTGATGATATGAAAGATAAGTTTAAAAAATATTTTTTCCCTATCCCCCCTCTTTATGGTATTGCAGCCATGTTAAATCCTACCATGAAATTAGGAGGTCCTCACTATTGGTATAGTACTATTTATAATGCTTTACCTCTTTCACTTGAGGAATTTGGTACACTTAAAGATGAAAAAGAGTCGATTAAAATAAATGCTCAAACAACTTATAATGCTTATCAAGTAGCATTAGATCATGTTAGACCAAATGTTCCAACTCCTACCTCGTTTAGCTCGCAGGTTCCTAAAAGATCTGGGGGGCTTAAAGCACTTAGTTCTTGGACGGGGTTCAGGGGTTCTCAAGGTGATAATATTGGTGATAGTTCACAACTAAATGAGCTTCAAGTTTATTTGTCGCAGGGACTTGAATCAGAGAATCCAGACGGCACCTTCAATGTTTTGGAATGGTGGAAGGACAAAGAAAAACACTTTCCGGTTCTTTCAAGGATGGCTCGAGATATTTTAAGTATTCAAGCTTCAACAGTGGCATCGGAGAGCGCTTTCAGCCAAGCGAGACTTCAAATCGGTGATCATAGAGCGTCTATGAGGGAGAGCTTAGAAAAATCAGTACTCTTCAGAGATTGGATCCGGTCGGAAAGAAGAAATTTTGGACTTGCTGAATCACAACCGGATATAGACGAAGCTTATGAAGAAATGCTAGCGGAACTTGCGGAGGATACTGCTTCGCCCGGAAGCGGTGATGAACAAGCTTCTTTTCCGCCACCACCAACGGAAATTCCTCCCAACCTTGAAGGATTTATGAAATTTGTTAGAGATAATATGTAGATTAATATGTAACTTGTATTTTGGCACATCTTGATTAGTTTTTTTCCCTTTTAATGGTGGTATTAGTACCTTAGCTGTGCTCATTCCATTGGGGGGAGGAAGACTAAGAAATATATTGTCAATTTTTTAAATGTCGTATTAATAAAATTTATAAGATNAATATAATTTACAATAAGTGCAAGTTTGAATAATCTCTTTACTATTTTTTTGTGTGTTTAAACTTGAATTACAAGACATAAGTCATAATTATATAATATATTTTATAATAAATTGCCTTAGATAATATAATATAAATACATTAAAAAAATTAAATTGCCTTAATGTTGTAGTTTGTTAAATTAATTTGATGTACTATTATTATTAATTTGAAGAAACTTACTTGAATTACAGTACATAAGTAATAATTATATAGTATTATTTATAATAAGTGCAAGTTTGAATATCTCTTTACTATTTTTTTGTGTGTTTAAACTTGAATTACAAGACATAAGTCATAATTATATAATATACTTTAATAAATAGCCTTAGATAATATAATATAAATACATAAAAAATAGCCAACAGCTATAATTTCAAAAACTAGCCGTTTGGAAAGTTCAAAAAATAGCCAAATGCCCCCAAACTTTGTTTTAACCTCAAACGTTTTATAATTATACTTTTTCCCTTTTCTCAGCTGTAAATACCCCCTCATTCTTTCATTTTACTCACAAAATCATCAATCTCTCTCAATCTCTCTCTACTCAAATTCTCAATTCAAGTTAAATCATGTCCGGTGGTTCTAGAAATAACCCATTTATTCGGGAACACTATAATGTGGTAGAAGAAAATGCAATATTAGTGCAAGTTTGAAGTACTATTATTATTAATTTGAAGAAACTTACTATTTTTTATGTTTAAATATGAATTACAATATTTATATAACAAATATTTACAAGAAATTGCCTTACATAAAAAAATTTAAAAAAAAATAGCCCGGACCCGTTTGGCCCGCGGCCCTGACCCGCTTAGCCTGGGCCCATGTGGGCTTAGGCCCGTAGGGGGGCGGTTCCACCCATATAGCCCGTTTGGCCCGAGCCCGTTTAGCCCGGGCCCGCATAGCCCGGGCCCGTTTAGCCCGACCCACTTGGCCCGGGGCCGGCCCGTTAGCCACCCTTAACCTCTTGTCTAAATTCATTCCCTATTCTAGTGCTTGTTTTTATTTGAATCCCTTCCGGTCTAACTTTTTTCCAAAACTGAGGCAAGGAAGAGATAGCAAGACCAATTTACATGGTTCTTATCCATCACAAGCCGATATATTCAAGAGGCACCCAGCCTCGGTAGGGGCATCAAGTCGACCCCGATTGACCATGGTAGTCGATGCTTCGAAACTAAAAACTCTTGGAAAGAGGAGATCAAAATTGAAAGTGCCTACAATGGAAAAATAAAGTTGAAAAGGTTAAGTCCCAAGTGGCTAACCGTCTTGGCAAAGTCCGAAAAGCCAAAGGGTCCTCAATGCTCTGAAGTTAAAAATTGGAAGAAATGAGTCAAATACCCACAAGGGCCAAGTAAAGTTGAAAAATGTTAAGTCCCACGAGACCAATCGTCATGGTAAAATTTTGGGAAAAGCCAAAGGTTCTCCAGAGCCAGAAGCACAATCGGCATTCAGGAAAAAACCTGTTGCAAGTGAAATTATCATCAAATAAGCCGACCAAGATCAAGTGACCGAAATACTCAAGGCCACAAAACCAACCACCGTTTCAAACTAACAATTATTCTTTGTTTGAAAAATAGGAAACAGGTGCAATCGGTAAGCAATCTTGCAGGAAGCAGGTGCAAAAAACAAAAAAGTGTGGGAGCTAGAAATAGCTCTACAACAACAACAACTTAAAAGGGGATGTCTTCTCCAATTTCATTCCCGAATTTTACTCGTTCTCTAAATAAGAAAAAAAAAGTTCAAAACCATGGTAGTTAAGGTACACCAATCCCAAGCTAAATTTCAAACATAGGGTCTCCACTCCCTAGTTTATTTTGTTTAAGACGTAGGGTCTCCACTCCCTAATCTCTTTTCCAACATAGAGTCTCCACTTCAAGTTGATGTTATTGATATAGGGTCTCCACTCCCTAGTCTCTTTTCCAACATAGGGTTACCATAACATAGTTGATTTTATTTTAGACATAGGGTCTCCACTCCCTAGTTGATTTTATTTAAGACATAGGATCTCCACTCCCAAGTCTCTTTTCCAGCATAAGGTATCCACTCCCTAGTTGATTTAATTTTAGACATAGGGCCTCCACCCCCAAGTCTTTTTCAAACATATAGGGTCTCCACACCCTAGTTGATTTATTTTAGACATAGGGTCTCCATCCCTAGTCTCTTTTCCAACATAGGGTCTCCATCCCTAGCCCCTTTTCCAACATAGGGTCTCCAATCCCTAGTTGATATTATTTCAGACATAGGCTCTCCACTCCCTAGTCTATTTTACAACATGGGGTCTCCACTCCCTAGTTGATTTTATTTTAGACATAGGGTCCCTAATCCGCAGTCCTCCTTTCCAACATAGGGTCTCCACTCTCTATTTGATTTTGTTTTAGACATAGGGTCACCGCTCCCTATTTGATTTGTTTTAGACATAGGGTCTCCGCTCCCTATTTGATTTTGTTTTTGACATAGGGTTTCCACTCCCTAGTATCCTTTTCCAACATAGGATCTCCACTCCCTAGTTGATGTTATTTTAGACATAGGGTATCCAATCCATAGTCTCCTTTTTAAATATATGGTCTCCACTCCCTAGTTGATATTGTTTTAGACATAGGGTCTCCATTCCCTAGTCTCCTTTTCCAACATAGGTTCTCCAGTCCCTAGTTGATTTTATTTTAGACATAGGGTCTCCACTCCCTAGTCTCTTTTCCAACATAGGGTCACCACTCCCTAGTTGATTTTATTTTAGACGGGTCTCCAATCCGTAGTGTTCCCTTCCAACCTAGGGTCTACACTCTCTATTTGATTTTGTTTTTGACATAGGGTTTCCACTCCCTAGTCTCATTTTCCAAGATAGGGTCTCCACTCCCTAGTTGATTTTATATTAGACATAGGGTCTCCAATCCCTAGTCTCCATTTTCAACATAGGATCTTCACTCCCTAGTTGATATTGTTTTAGACATAGGGTCTCCACTCCCTAGTCTCCTTTTCCAACATAGGGTCTCCACTCCTTGAGCCTCGTGGGGATCCTGAAGGTGATGGAACTGGAGTTCCAATTCTCTGTTGGTTGTTGTCATTGGCGTTCGACATAATTCACAGAATGTTGTTTGAAAAAACAAAGATTATCAGTTTTCCGATAGCGGAACCAATTTGTTTAACCAAAGAATTAGATTCTTTGCCAAATCTATTTTAAGAAGAACTCAGATTTATGATAATTAAGAGAATATGAAAATAATCGTAAATGGATTCGTAAATAGAAAGCAGTAAAGATGCGTAAAAGTAAGTATATTTCAATAGTGGTTCGAATGTGTCCTTACAAGTTATATTTTACTCCCTTATATAGGGAATTTCTTAATATAACGTCTACTCTTTTAAGTGATTGAGCATTAATGACTAATAATGGCATTAATGTAACGTTACAATGATTAATCATAACTGTTACATGAAGATTATGTAACGTTTGGCTCATTGATTGAAGATCCTTGAATCTGCCCTTTATTCTGCCTTGATTCATTCTGACCGTGTCTCTTCATCTCTTCAATTATATTGAGATTCCCGGATCTGATTACCTCGTGGGTATGTTGTTCCGTTTCTCTTTGTCTCGTACCTCTTCGTAAAGTCTCTTCCAGTTGTCATGTTTTCATTGCAATAACGTTTATCTGTTCCACCTCACCTTGCAATAACCTGCAATCTGATGTTCTGTGTCGCACCATAAGTCGGGATTCCTTCTATTTAGATTCGATCTCATTTCATTGGGCCATCAAACTTTATCGCCCATGTTTCTCAGTACTGTAATTAATTCAGAAGTAATTACATTGAAGTTGTAGTCTCCAATTCATGCATTACCTTTATTTCGTTCATCCTTTCTGGATCTTGATGAGGATGAGCTCGTACCTCTATTTGATGGTCTATATTTTGACTGTGTGTTTTCAAACTTGGAACGAGTTTCTCATCCCGAAGGTCCCATATATGGATTGTACCTGTTCTTACATATTCTCATTTCTGGTTCGGAGCATCTAGAACTGGTTCGATCTTCAACTCTTGATTGAGAAGTGGTGTCTTCTTCTATTCATAACTTGGTGTTGTACCTGTTATAGACATTTCCATGTCGTGGATGGGAATTCCCTCAAGCTTTCCTTGAGTCTTCTCATGGCTTCTGAGCTTTATCATTTAAATTGCTTGCAAACGCCATTGCTGCCAAATTGTCAGGTACCCTTGGTAGCAGCATTCTTTCTCGTTGAAACCTGTCTACAAACTCACGGAGCAACTCCGCGTCTCCTTGTTTTATTTTGAATATGTATTCCATTCTTTTTCGATTTTTTGTGCACCGGAATGTGCTTTTATAAAAGAATCTTCAAGCTCAGCAAAAGAGTCAATAAAATTTTCGGGTAGAAGAGAATACCATGTTAGTGCTCCTTTGATGAGTGTCTCTCCGAACTTCTTGACCAGTACTGATTCAATTTCTTGTTTAGTCAGATCGTTGCCTTTTACTCCTGTAGTAAAAGCAGTTACATGATCACGTGGATCGGTTGTCCCATCGTACTTGGGAATATCGGGCATTTTGAATTTCTTGGGAATAGGCAAGGGTGTAGCACTTGGCTTCCAAGGTTGTTGAGAATATCTATCAACGTGAATGCCCTTGAAAGCTTTTAAGGCTTGAGTCACATATTCAACAACCATTTGTCTTACATGGTCTTGTTCTCCTGTTTGTTCATTTCCATTGTGATTATTGTTTTGAGTCATAGATCTCTCTAGGGATTGATCCCTTGAGCCTCGTGGGGATCCTGAAGGTGATGGAACTGGAGTTCCAATTCTCTGTTGGTTGTTGTCATTGGCGTTTGACATAATTCACAGAATGTTGTTTGAAAAACAAAGATTATCAGTTTCCCGGTAGAGGAACCAATTTGTTTAACCAAAGAATTAGATTCTTTGCCAAAGCTATTTTAAGAAGAACTCGGGTTTCTGATAATCAAGAGAATATGCAAATAATCGAAAATGGATTCGTAAATAGAAAGCAGTAAAGATGCGTAAAAGTAAGTATATTTCAATAGTGGTTCGAACGTGTCCTTACAAGTTATATTTTACTCCCTTATATAGGTAATTTCTTAATATAACATCTACTCTTTTCAGTGATTGAGCATTAATGACTAATAATGGCATTAATGTAACGTTACAATGATTAATCGTAGCTGTTGCGTGAAGATTATGTAACGTTTGGCTCATTGATTGAAGATCCTTGAAACTGCCCTTTATTCTGCCTTGATTCATTCTAACCGTGTCTCTTCATATACTCAATTAGATTGAGATTCCCGTATCTGATTACCACGTGGGTATGCTGTTCCATTCCTCTTTGTCTCGTACCTCTTCGTAAAGTCTTGTCCAGTTGTCATGTTTTCATTGCTCCACATGGATTGCTTGGTCATCATAATTAGTACATGTTTGAAGTCTATTTTTACCAATACAGATAGTCCCCCCACTTACCATTTATTTATCGATTAAATATTTGGTAAGTGGATACTCATTTGTGACGGGAATAGTTTGCCGTTGCTTCACTCGTACCATTGCATTCGTCTCCGAACGTATACGTCGCTTTTCACTTCCATTTAATGTCTGTGCCATATGGCATTCTCGGATTCGTTCTGCAATTATTCAACGCCTTTTCGGGCTTTTTGCGGCTGCATCAGACACGAAGTGACAACTTCAATTATGACTTTCACATCACTATTTTTTCCATTTTTTGGCGGTCGCCTTCGAGTATAAATACCCCTTTTCCTTTCTTTAATTTCACAAAAAACTTATAACCTTCTTTCTTTATTTGTAAATTCTTTCTTCTTGTAAACATGTCTTCTGCAAACCAGCAATCCAAAAAGGTCATCATTGTAGATGAATTGACTCCTTCTTCTTCTCCAACACGGAGTAGGAGGGGCGGTAAACTTAGGAGCTTAAGTTCTACCCTTTCCAGGGGTTCTTCTTCTTATTCTACTCCTCCGCCATCTTCTAGGTCTAATATTTCTTCATCTTCTTTGAGAGCTAGGGCTTCTAGATCTTAATTAAAGAGTAGAGAACATAATAAACCACTTCGTGAGCCGAGAGTCGATGAGATTGTTCCTGGTGAGTTTTATTTTGCTAAGGATAGTCAGTCCATGAGTGAGAAGCTTTCTTCCATGTCATCATATCATAATGCCGACCTTTATCCTACCCAACAGGGATTGTTATTAGAAGCCTGATTTTCCTGTTGTAGTTCCTAACGATAACCAAAGAATAACCTCTTACAGGACTGGGTATTCTTATGTTTATACTTATCCCTTCACATTAGGATTCAAGCCTCCCATCGACCCTGTTATCATTGAGTTTTGTCGATTCTTCAAAGTTTGCTTGGGACAAGTCGGTCCTCTTATTTGGCGAGTAGTTGCGTGCCTCAGGTATTTGGCCAATTTAGCTTTCGTACCCTTTACTTTCCATCATCTTATTCACCTCTATTATCTGATGTTGTTCCTCCAAGGAGTGATTACTCTCGCGGCTAGGAGTAAAAGAATGTTAGTTACTCCAGATGATGACAAGGATAGAGGGTGGTATGTACGGTATGTTGCTTTCCCTACTACAGGTTTAGTAGGTGAAGAAAATTTCCCCTTCCCTGAGAAGTGGAACTTTGCACGTGAGTACAATTTTTGCTCACTTTCCTTTTCTTCGTTTTCGATAAACTATCAGTACCGTGACTGTTTCTTTTACTTTTTCAGCAACCATGGGAACCGCCGAGAATGTCTCCGGTTTCTGTGATTAGGTAGAAAAACTTTTGTTAATCGCTCCTTTAGAAGAACGTTCTTGGAAATACCTCTCTTTGAGGTTTGGTTGGAAGGTGAAAACCCATGGTAAGTGAGGTTTTTTTTTCTTCTTCCCTGTTTGAGCTTTATTTGATCCCTTTCATTTGGTAGGGTTTCCTGCTCATGGTATTTCTGTTGCGGCTGTGTCCACTTCAAAGCTGTCCCTGGCTAAGGCTCAGGAGATCATTTTTGCTCTTCCTTGCCGAAAAGGAAGGAAAGTGGGTCCAGGACCTTAGAGGATGAAGAAGAACAGGAGGAGGGTTCGCTGGTCCATAGGTAACGTAGGAGGAGGGTCATCTCTGACGATGAATCTGCGCCCGTTGCTGATCCTCCCATGCCTGAATCAGAACTTTCCGCTCTCGAAGATGTAACTCTCTCTCCTGTTCGTGAGTCCATTGATCACCTGTTCCAACAAGGTTTTGGTACCATTTCTTATGAATCCCCTCTTGATGTTTTATCACCTCGTGCTTCTGCGGATCTTTAGTTCATTGCTCCCGTTGCTATTTCTGCTCCCATTGCTATTTTTGCTCCTCAGCCTACTCCGCCCCTAGTTCCTTCACCCGCCCCCACTTCTGTGCGTTCTGCTGTTGAAGTAAGGTCTTCTAGTAGGGGGTGATGAAGCAAGTTACAATAGAGGTTCCTGCGGCGGGCAGCCTCTTGAAAACGTCAGGCTAGGCTGATGTATGGTTAAAGCCATTGATAGGCCCGGCTGAGAAGTCTAAGCTGGAAAGCCACAACTCGTTGACTTGGATGAATGAGATTGTGCACTCGTCCTTAAAGGTAAAACTTGCTCTTCCTTCATATGTATTTATATATATTCTTACCGTATCTAATTTATCTTTTTATATAGATCAACCTTATAGGCACAAAGTTAATGAAGAGAGTCATTCAAATGGAGAAATCAACAAATGACTTCCATACTGAGGCTGATAATTGGAAGGAGCAGTACGAGAGTCTACAACTTGATATGGAGGCAATGGAGGAGGAGAAGTGTACCTTGGAACAACAGATCAGGGTTATTGCAGTGGAACTAGACATAGATAAGGCGTCTTTGAACCAGGCAGGCAAGGAAAAATATATCTTGGAATCTTCCTTTGCGGAGCAGCTTTCCCGTGCCACCGACGAGATTAGAAGACTGAAGGCTTTGTTGGACCAGAAGGAGGCATACTCTGGTGAACCTTGTTCAATTGCTCACCCAAACCCAAGAAGACCTCCGTAACTCTTCAGAGAAGGTCCAATTTCTGGAAAGATTCCTTGCTCCTTTACATGCTTCTCATGATGTTGTCGTGGCTGAGAGAGATGAGCTAAGATCCGAAGTTGAACAATGGGAGAAAGACTACGAGACTCTTGAGGACAAAGCAGTTGTCGGTGTTAGTTGGGCTTATTTGAATTCCCGTCTTGACACATTGACGAAAATGGGCCAAGAGAATTTTGACTTGGAAGCCGAAATTGCTAAAACCAGAGAGACGATTGAAAAGTCTCAGCAAAGTCAGAATTTCCCTTCACCTGAAGCTGAAGTCCCTGCTGCTCGTGTCTCGCTATCTCAAGCCACTCCTTCTGCCAGCAAAGACAATCCCCCATCTAGTGAAAGAGTTTAAGGAATTTGATCCCTCTTTTTTTTTTATTTGGAACAATTGGTGGTTACCCTCGGTCCCATTGGGGGTAAAGTTTGGTCCTTTGTAAATCCCCAACTAACAACTTAGGGGCAACTTTTGTACAAACAAATCCGGCTTAGACTAAGTTAATACTTAGTTTTTTGCCGTAATATATCAATATTAATATTAGCATGACTTTTGATTTCTTTGAGTTTTTGTTTCACTCTTAAGTCTTTGCATGCTTTCTATTGAGATTTTTGGTTTACCTCTTAGTTTTTGACTTTGCATTGAAAAATGCTTATATTTATCATACCTTTTCGTAACAGGCACGATTTATAAAAGAGGGTCCTTTTTTTATCGACACTTAATGAAGAAGACATTTCAACTTCATAATGGTGTAAATGTACAAAAGAGAGATAGGAATTTCACATGTTTTTCTTAACAATGTTTTGAAGAAAGTATTTGTATTATTTCGAGCTTTCGTAACATTTTACATATGTTTGAGTATCGTCTATAACTCTTTTGCAACTGTTTTTCTTGCAACAGATTTGGTATAAATACGAGGGTATGAATTTGTACCCGTAACTGTTTTCCTTTGCAATAGTTTTTGAATAAATACAAGGGTAATGCTTTTTCATCTGTAACTGTTTTTATTCACAATAATTTTTTTGAATAAGTAAAAGGATAATACTTTTTTATCCATAATTGTTTTCATTTACAACAGTTTTTGAATAAGTACAAGGATGTGCATTTTTACCCGTAACTAATATTCTTCCTTTAACCTAAACATTCTTTTATATTTACAATATGTTTTTTTGAAGGTTTCTGAATCAGGCTTTGTGTTTTTGTCTTTGGCTCTTTGATTTTGCTCAAAATACTTGACTTGTTGGGAAGATGGATCTTCAAGCTTGAGCTTTGACTTTTTTGATAGTCTTCTTTGCCTCTTCTTTGCCTTCCATACTGTATAGTCCCCCAAGTGTTTGAGCTTTGAAGAATGAAATCTCGAGCACTTGACTATTCCTTCCTTGTGGTCCTTTTCCTAAAAAGGAAAAACATACGGGACTCGAAGGTATATAGTTTAGATGATGACTGCTTAACCCTTAAAAACGTCCATCAGAAAGTTGTAACCCTAGACCGGGAATTCAGTTACTTCCTCGTGTCTATGCAGGTCTAATATCATCATCTGGTGATGGGTTAGTTTTTTGCCTATCATCTAAAACGGTTAGTATAATTTTAACTGTACAAAAGTAAAATCGAACGTAATGATACCTGACCGGGGGTATTCCTTTTACTTAGAAGTAATACTTTTTCAAATGAACAACATTCCAACTGGTTGGTAAGATTCTGCCGTCCATTGTCTCCATCTCATAAGCGCCTTTTCCAGTAATGCCACGGACTTTGTAAAGTCATTCCAAATTTGGATTTAGCTTTACTGCACCGACTTCCTTTGTTGATTGGAAGACTTTTTTAAGAACGAAGTCCTCAATTTTGAAATATCTGAGGTGAGCTTTTCTGTTGTAATATCACTTTATAATTTGTTTTTGGGCTGCCATACGTATTAATGCAGCTTTTCTCCTTTGCTCGAGCAAATACAGATTAGTCTTACACTCGTCGTTGTTCGTTTCTTCCGTTACTGTTGTGAACCTCATGCTTGGTTCGCCAATTTCCACCGGTATTAAATCTTCTAAACCAAAAATGGAGTTTCTCCCGTGGCTGTTTTTGCGGTAGTTCTGTAAGCCCATAGTACTGTCGGTAGCTCGTCAGGCCAGTTTCCCTTGGCTTTTTCCAATCGTTTCTTTAAGTTGTTGACAATGACTTTGTTTGTTTACTCGGCTTGCCCATTATCCATGGGGTGATATGGTGATGAAGTGATTCGTTTGATTTGCCAGCTTACGAAGAATTCTGTGATTTGTGAGCCTATGAATTGCGGGCCATTGTCACATACGATCTCCTTTAGTATTCCACAGTGGCATATTATGTGTCTCCATATGAAGCTTTTCACATCTTTTTCTCGCACCTGTTTAAAAGCATCTGCCTCCCCATTTTGTGAAATAATTTGTTAACACGAGTAAGGACCGTACCTTTCCTTTAGCTGGGGGAAGAGGTCCCACTATATCCATGCCCCACTTCATGAATGGCCATGGTGACACCATTGGGTCGAGTAAATCTGCTGGTCAATGCATATTGTTAGCATATCGTTGATATTTATCGCATTTAGCTACGAAATTCTCAGCGTCTTCTTCCATTTTAGGCCAATAGTACCTTATTCTGATTAGGGTTTGACTAAGGATCTCGCTCCTTCATGGTTTCCGCAATGTCCCTCGTGTACTTCTTTCATCACGAACTCTTTTTGATTGGGTCCAAGGCAATTTTCTAGGGGACCTCCAAATATTTTGCGGTATAAAGCATCACGAACTAGGCAGTACCGTGCAGCTTTCTGGCGAAGTGTTTGAGCTATTTTTTTATCTTCAGGTGCGATACCATTCTGCAAAAAGTTTACGGTTTCGTTTCTCCAATCCAGGTTAAATTGTTAAATGTTACCTCATTTTTGTCCTGGTCGATTGCTGAATGAAATAAGTGTATCACAATTGCATTGTCTTTATTCGTTACGTCGGTAACTGCTGCGAGGTTAGCCAATGCATCTGCTTCTGCCTTTTCCTCCCTGGGTATTTGCATAACCTTCCATGACTGGAATTGTCTTACTAGGTCTCATGCCTTTTCCAGATATTTCTGCATTCGAGCCTCTCTAGCTGTATAAGTCCCCTGCATATGGTTTACCACTAGTTGAGAGTCACTTTTGATCACGATCTGCTCAATTGAGAGTTCTTGTGCTAGTTCAAGCCATGCAATGACAGCTTCATACTCTGCTTTATTGTTAGTTATGGGATAACATTTAATAGCTTGTCTTATCTTTTCACCCGTAGGTGGTATTAGAACGATTCCCAAACCGGCTCATTTTATATTAGAAGAGCGGTCAGTAAATAGGGTCCATATTCCTGGATTAGCCCCGTTGAAGATTTGTAATTCTTTTTCCACTTCAGGGATTATGCTAGTATTAAAATCAGCGACGAAATCAGCTAAAATTTGAGACTTTATTGCAGTCCTGGGATGATATATTATGTCATGTACGCTTAATTCTATTGCCCACTTAGCTAATCTCACTGATAACTCTTGTTTATGCAAAATATTTCTCAGTGGATATGAGGTCACAACAGTAATTGGGTGACATTGAAAGTACGGTCTTAACTTTCTAGCTGCCATGATTAGAGCTAAGGCTAATTTTTCTAGATGAGGATATCTAGTTTCAGCATCTAATAAAGACTTTCTTACATAATAAATTGGAGATTGTTTACCTTTGTCTTCTCTTACCAATACTGCACTTACGACAATTTCTGCTACGACAAGATAGACATATAGCCTTTCCCCCTTCTTTGGTTTAGACAACAACAAGGGTTTTGATAGATAGGCCTTCAGATCTTTGAGAGCCTGTTGGCATTCTTCAGTCCATTCGAACTGATTCTGCTTTTTAGAACTGAAAAGAATTTAAAACTCTTCTCCGAAGACCTGGAGATAAATCTTCCTAAGGCTGCAATTCTTCCTGTTAGTCTTTGAACTTCTTTTTTTGCTCGTAAGTATATCAAGTATTTCATCAATATCTTTAATTTGAGCAGAATTTACTTTTATACCTCTATTTGATACAAGGAAACCAAAAAACTTAACCGATTCAACGCCAAAGGCACATTTTTCTGGATTTAATTTCATGTTCTACCTGCGCAGGATTTCGAAGGTGATTGAAAGATGCTGGAAATGATCTTTCGCTTGTGTTGACTTCACCAGCATGTCATCAATGTATACTTCCATTATTTTCCCCAGATGTTCCCGGAACATCTTGGTCACTAGCCTTTGATACGTGGCTCCAACATTTTTCAGGACAAAAGGCATGACTTTGTAACAATAAGTCCCCCTGTTTGTAATAAAGGAAGTTTTTTCCTCGTATGAGGGATCCATTTTTATCTGATTATAACCAGAGTACGCATCTAGAAAGCTTAACAATTCATGACCTGCAGTGGCATCAATCATTTGATCTATGTGTAGTAATGGAAATGAGTCTTTAGGACATGCTTTATTCAAATCTGTGTAATCTACGCATACTCTCCATTTACCGTTCTTCTTGGGTACCACTACGGTATTAGCTAGCCAATTAGGATATTTTACCTCACGTATTGAACCAATTTTCAAGAGTTTTTGTACTTCTTCATCGACCACATGGTTCTTGAATGGTCCTTGCTTTCTTTTCTTTTTCTTGACAGGCACGAATGATGGATCTTCATTTAGTTTATGAGTCATCACTTCTGGAGGTATACCTGCCATATCTGAATGGGACCAAGCGAAACAATCTGCGTTAGCGTTTAAATATTCAATTAACTTACCTCTTCTCGCGGGGCTTAGCCTCATGCCTATATGAACTTTTTGCTCAGGCTCCTATTCGAACAATGGGATAACTTTGAGCTCCTAGGTAGTTGTTTTGATATGCTCGTCTTCTTCTGGCTCCTGAATGACATCGGGTCTGGAATCCATGTCCGTATGTTTTGATGTTGCCTATGTGGTGATTTGGTTCACCTTCTCGTTGCTATCTTCTTCCGTACCTATTTGGATGACTTTCTCGTCTTTTGATTCTCCCGCTACCTTTTTTTTTTGTTAGAGTGTACTACTGAATTTATATTCCACGAGGTCTGCTGATCTCCTCAAATCTGTTGAATTCCCCATTTGGGAGGGAATTTAATTACCTGATGTAAAGTAGATTGTATTGCTTCCATATCATGGATCCAAGGTCTCCCCATGATTACGTTGTAATCCATATCAGTATCAATGACTTGGGATTTCGTATTTTTGATTACTCTTTCCGCATAGGTACTAAGCTCAATTTCTCCTTTTGTTATGACCGTAGAGTTGTCAACCCCAGATAAGGCTCGTGCTTCTTGGATTACTCGATCCTCCATTAGCGTTTCTTCCACAACTCTCAACAAAATGACCGTGTGTTTTCAAACTTGGAACGAGATTCTCGTCCCGAAGGTCCCATATATGGATAGTACCTGTTCTTACCTATTCTCCTTTCTGGTTTGGAGTGTCTAGAGCTGGTTCGATCTTCAGCTCTTGATTGAGCATTGGTGTCTCCTTCTATTCGTAACTTGGTGTTATACCTGTTATAGACATAGTTCCATGTCGTGGCTGGGAATTCTCTCAAGCTTTCCTTGAGTCTTCTCGTGGCTATCATTTAAATTGCTTGCAAACGCCATTGCTGCCAAATTGTCAGGTACCCTTGGTAGCAGCATTCTTTCTCATTGAAACCTGTCTACAAACTCACGGAGAAACTCCGCGTCTCCTTGTTTTATTTTGAACATTTCTTCCATTCTTTTTTCGACTTTTTGTGCAACGGAATGTGCTTTTATAAAAGAATCTGCAAGCTCAGTAAAAAAGTCAATAGAATTTCCGGGTAGAAGAGAATACCATGTTAATGCTCCTTTGGTGAGTGTCTCTCCGAACTTCTTGACCAGTACTGATTCAATTTCTTGTTTAGTCAGATCGTTGCAGTTTACTCTTGTAGTAAAAGCAGTTACATAATCACGTGGATCGGTTTTCCCATCGTACTTGGGAATATCGGGCATTTTGAATTTCTTGGGAATAGGCAAGGGTGCAACACTTGGCTTCCAAGGTTGTTGAGAATATCTATCAACGTCAATGCCCTTGATTACAGGTGGTACTCCAGGAATTTATTTGATTCGATCGTTTTGTTCTTTCACCTGTTTCTGCAAGGTTAGTAATAAAGATTGTAATTTTGGAATATAGGACATACCTCGCCTTGCTTCGAGGGACTCATTTGGAGTGCCTCTACTTCCTGAGTTTGCTAATCCGGATTGTGGATTTTCCACAGTTGCGGTGTTGTTAGGAGGAGGTGTAGGTGATACATCTGGTAGTCCCCTCATGAAAGCTTGTAAGGCTTGAGTCACATATTCAACAACCATTTGTCTTACATGGTCTTGTTCTCCTGTTTGTTCATTTCCATTGTGATTATTGTTTTGAGTCATAGATCTCTCTAGGGATCAATCCCTTGAGCCTCGTGGGGATCCTGAAGGTGATGGAACTGGAGTTCCAATTCTCTGTTGGTTGTTGTCATTGGCGTTCGACATAATTCACAGAATGTTGTTTGAAAAACAAAGATTATCAGCTTCCAGGTAGAGGAACCAATTTGTTTAACCAAAGAATTAGATTCTTTGCCAAAGCTATTTTAAGAAGAACTTGGGTTTCTGATAATCAAAAGACTATGCAAATAACCGTAAATGGATTCGTAAATAGAAAGCAGTAAAGATGCGTAAAAGTAAGTATATTTCAATAGTGGTTCGAACGTGTCCTTACAAGTTATAATTTACTCCCTTATATAGGGAATTTCTTAATATAACGTCTACTCTTTTCAGTGATTGAGCATTATTAACTAATAATGGCATTAATGTAACGTTACAATGATTAATCGTAACTGTTGCGTGAAGATTATGTAACGTTTGGCTCATTGATTCCTTGAAACTGCCCTTTATTCTGCCTTGATTCATTTTGACCGTGTCTCTTCATCTCCTCAATTAGATTGAGATTCCCGTATCTGATTACCTCGTGGGTATGTTGTTCCGTTCCTCTTTGTCTCGTACCTCTTCGTAAAGTCTTGTCCAGTTGTCACGTTTTCATTGCTCTACATTGATTGATTAGTCATCATAATTAGTACACGTGTGAAGCCTATTTTTACCAATACAATAGGGTCTCCACTCCCTAGTCTCTTTTCCAAAATAAGGTCTTCACTCCCTACTTGATTTTTTTTATAGAAATAGGGTCTCCACTCTTTAGTCTCCTTTTCCAACATAGGGTCTCCACTCCCTAGTTGATTTTATTGTAGACATAGGGTAAGTCCCTTTTCCAATATAGGGTCTCCACTACCTAGTTGACTTTGTTTTAGACATAGGGTCTCCATTTCCTAGTCTCCTTTCCAACATAGGGTCTCCACTCCCTCGTTGATTTTATTTTAGACATAGGGTCTCCACTCCCTAGTCTCCTTTTCCAACATTGGGTCTTCACTCCCTAGTTGTCATATAATATGGAGTAGAAAACCGAAGAATCCAGCTCTTCACCACATGTGGGTCAACTGCATTCCCTTCAAAATCTCCTTCTTCGCTTGGAGACTATATCATGGTAAGCTTCCTTTTGAAGAATTATTTCTAAATTTGGTAACCATGTTGTTTCCAGATGCAGGTGTTGTAACAATCCTAAGGAATACTCAATGTTATATGTCTTCATATAATGAGAAGCGGCTCAACGATTATGGAAAGCTTTTGGAGCCCCCCAGGGCATCAAACATGAAAACTAGAGCATTAGGAGAATTATTAAAAACTGGTGGGACGCAAAGTGTAAGAACAATATTCACAAAGCAATCCTTTTGGCCATGTGTTTGAAATATGGAGAAGTTGAAGCTCATATAGGCATGGTGAACAAAATAAATGTCAAGTCAGAAGCATGAAAATGCACATAAACTGGACCATACAAGCGACTCTAGATATGGCATTCCCAAAAATCAGTAAAATAGAGTCTTGGCCAAGGCTATGTGAAATGATTGAAAGATGGAGACCAACCTTCAGAGTGTTAGAAATTAGCCGATAGAACCCTTCTCCTGAAAAGATCAAAGTGAATACAGATGGATGCTTTTTCAAAGAAACAAGTAAAGTAGGAATATGGGGAATATTCAGGGACGAACAAGGTCAACTGATCATGGCTTTCTCCCCACCCGTCCAGTGTAATACTAATAACACCGATGAGGCTATAGCTGCTAAAAAGGGTATCTAATGGGTTGTCCGCCAAGGATACAACAATATTGAATTGGAGATAGACTCACAGATTATTGCCAAGATGTTGATACAAGGCAACAAAAATAATCTCAAACTCAAGAAGCTAGTCGAAGAAACTCGACAAATTCTAACACAAGCAAATGTTAATACTTCCCATTGCTACAGGGAAGCAAATCAAATAGCCGACTGGCTTGCTAAAAATGCTGCTATTTCGGGCGAAGTTCTTTCTTTTACTATTTCCAACAACTCCGAGGAAATGGAAAAGGACCTTTTCAACTAGATATGTGGCAATTACCTAGTTTTAAAACTAGGTACGACAAAGCTAATTTCTTTGCCAGTTGATTCTTTTGGTAGCTGAACAAGAGTGGGATGTAAATATTTGTAATCCCTCATTTTCTTCAGGATCAGAAAGAGGTCAGGCCCAAGACCCCCTCCTATGTACGTTTTTTGTTGGTATAGACATGGTTGGGTCTCGCCAAACCCCCCAACACCACAGAATGTGAAAACCTAGGTGATTGGCTTAGTAAAAAAAGTTGCAAGTTCAGGACATATAATGATATATATATATATATATATATATATATGTGTGTGTGTATGTGTGTGTGTGTGTGTGTGTGTGTTTGAGCTAAAATACTAGATTCGATCAATCCCATAGCAAATAAGGCGACAACAGTGTTGATAGAATGAAAATTTTAAAAACAATAGTTGATCATCATATATATAAAGTAAACGTATTCTGTTTTCTGTTTCATCATTTTTTCTTTGTCGCTGTCAGACTTTTTTTTTTGAAATGTATCTTGCGATTCTCATGCTTTGGAGTCAGACATGGAATAATTAAAATGGAACATTGGCAAGTATATGACACTCTGATGCACTCAGTGGAATTCAAGTGTGAAAAGGTCTAGGAAATGAAGAATTTTGAGGAACAGTTAGGCTAGATCAGGGTGTTAACCGAGATGTTAGCTAAGAGAAGAACAACTAGAGAAGAAAAGTGTTATTTCATGAATGAGATCCAAATGTGTACAATGAGATCTATAAATGAAACTAGATTTGATTCCTTCTCTTTCCCGCCCATGTAACTAACTTTCTAACAGCATCTAACTTCCTAACTGCTTCTAACTAATTTCCAAAATCTTCCAACTAATTGCCACATCAGCTCACTTAGATAAGTATTTATAAATAAATCTAATTACATTCATTACTACTAAACACATTCATTACTACTAAACATTGAAACAATACCCCCTACAAAAGCACGGTCACGACCCAAAAATTTCAGGTCACGATGGCACGTAACTTGACCCGCTAGGTAAGCCAATTAACCAAAAAGAAACAAACTAAATAAACTCATAGAAAAATTTAATTAGGATTTATCTGAACCTTTACAATTTTTTCCAAGACTGGTAGTACGACTCATGAGCTTTTAAGACTTAGAATCTACAAAGATGGTATAAATAAATACACATTATGTTTGAAAACTACATGAATAGATCAACAATGTCGAAAACTACCAAGGACAAGTGGTAGCTTCTATACATGATACACGAACATCTTCAGGGTCATCTCCCAACTTCTTCATCAGCTCCGCTTCAACAGTCTGCACAGAGTGTGCAAAAGTGCAGTATCAGTACAACCGACCCCATGTATTGGTAAGTATCTTGACTAACCCCGTCGAAGTAGTGACGAGATTTTTAGTTAAAAGATACTCATTAATAAACACGATAATGTAAACTAGCAATGGAACCAAAAGACATAATAATAGAATAGAGTACACAATGCGACTGCAACAGGAAATAAACGAGTATCAGAAGAATCACAATTTAACAATTTTCAACACCTCAACCGGCCCTTTTCCTTAGAACTAAAACTCATAAACCACAACAATCACCTCATATACTTTCCTAGCGTGATAAAGTACTCAAGACATCAAATCTAACGGCACGGTAACATCCTTCGTGCATTTATCTTATCCTCACCATATAGGCGTAAAACAGTACCAACCAAATGATAAAATTATCGAAAATAGAAATGACAAGGAAGGGAATATGCAAGTTAAGCAAGTAAAAGACATGAACAACACAACAACGATTGAGATAGAGGTCAAATACGGGACAGTAACAACATATCACACAAAATATATAATGTCGACAATGAAAATTCAAAGTAAAGGCGGAAATGTATACACGGAAAATAAATATCACATCATAATGCATGTCCCTCTTCCTCGCCTGCACGGAAACACCCTTCGTGCCATGACCTCACAATATTAAAAGCATAACAATATAAATGAAATGGCACGGCATCACCCTTCGTGCTTTACGCTCTTCCTCACATGATAATGAATATAAACAATGGCACGGAATCACCTTCGTGCTTTACATTCTTCCTCACATGATAATGAATATAAACAATGGCACGGCATCACCCATCGTGCTTTACACTCTTCCCCACATGATAATGAATATAAACAATGGCACGACATTACCCTTCGTGTTTTACACTCTTCCTCACCAAGCATATATATATCAATAAAGTGGCAAGGCAGGAAGTATATATATATAATATCGAGGAGAGTGCTCAACGAGTATTCCAAACAAAGTTCTCAATCACTGATTTACAAGCCAACAATATTTCAATGAACCCTCAAGGGCCATATGATTCAAGCACTTTCACAAGCCTCACAATTAGTCTATATATTCCTATTATGAAATTCATAACTGTCACATTTATTATAAGACTGCTTGTATGTTTTTAACGTAATGTACCTTATTATTTTATTTGTAGTTAACCAATCTTTTCTGCACTATTTTAACAATATGTAAAATGTTCATACACTAATACACCAATAATTATTAATATGTTTATATTCATTACTTACATTCACTCACAATTCCATTCCCCAGTCTTCACATTTCCAACAATTATATTTTTTTTCACTGTCATAATGCCAAGGTAACATTATGTATCGTTTCAACACATCATTCAACAATCTATTGTTTATAATAATTTAATTATATTTTACAATCATTATATAACATTAACGTACACTGTAACACATACATAAATATATGGAAAAGATGATGTTGGATTAAAATAATTTATTAGCAACACAAGTATATAATCCAGCATCTCAAAATATCGGTTGTAACAATGTAGTAGTGATCACGCATAGAGATGACCAAACTAGACTCATCAAGGTATTCCCAAAATTCTATCAAAGTTGATCAAGTTATCTTAGGTTAGGTATTTGTTTCTAACATTTTATACTACGTTCTTAATATCTGTAAATCAAGCGAGGCATGAAGCAATGAAGTTACGAAATTCTACAAGACCCAATTTTAACATCATCTACCCTCGAGCATGATTAACCCTGGCACATACATATATGCTCATCACCTCATATATGTATCACCCCCGCATGTAGAAAACAATGGAAAATAGGAGAAAAAATTCCCTCAACAAATTTAGGTAAAACACTTACCTCGATTCGGCTAACTCAACACTCAACTTAGCCTTTTCCTCTATTAATTCGCCTCCGCGCGACTCAACTTAGCCCGGGACGACTTTTGTTGATGAATAAATCTGAAAATTTGCAACTCAACCGGAATAACAAAGCAACGATCGTTGGACTAAAACGCCGAAATTGTAAACCAAAATCACGAATCGACACAGGAAAACTCGAAACATTCACTTTGAAGGACAACATTTTTACCAACGCAGATAAAGCCAAATCCATGTAACGAGAAATGGATGAATCTTGGAGTTTAGAGGTGTAGGATTTAGAAATGGGGAGATTAATGTATTGTAGCTTATGTCCCTTTTTGACTCTAAAAGAAAGAGTTAATATCTTTCAATCTTTATCCCTTTTTTTTATAACTTTTTGTCCAAATTCCATTCCACTTTCTTTACTGTATCATTTCCTTTGTCCGTTCCCCCTCCCCATTCTCTTTTCTTTTACAGTTCCTCAATAATTCTATCATCTCAACTGAAGCAACATTTTTCCATTGAACAAAGACTTCAGCAGAATTCATACAACGACCAGTCATGACTCGTACAAAAAGTCCGATGACAGATCCTAGACCAAAATCGGCTTAAGACCGGAACCTCGAACAAGAGCTTCTCGACGACAACTTCGATGGAAAGAAACCAGAAGACCGCTATCGCCCGGAAACCTCGCCGAAACCTTACTCTGCTTATAGCTCCGGACCCGTCTCAGAAATTTCAACTAGAATTCATTGGGAAGAAACTCTATTTTGGTAAGAAGAAACGAGTGAAACATATCAATCTTTGCACTAATTAGGAGCTAATTTTTGGTGAGAATAGAGAGATTCATGGAGTTCAAAGAAGGAAAGATGGACTAAACTTTTATAATTGAAATACGAGAAAGGTAGAAATAAATATTGAGAAAAGGAATGGAGAGAAATCAAACAACTATGGAAAAGGTTTGGGGAAAGGGGGGGGGGGGAGATGTGGTTGACAATGGAAAGGGATTTAGAATTGGATATTTTTAGTGAGTTCCGTGAGCTTTGTGCTGTTTTGGTCCAAAATTGGCATAAATTTACCATTCGTAGACAATATTATTTTGTGTGGAGAAACCTAGAATTGATCCCAAATTTCACGAACATGACTCAAATATTATATTAAATCTGTACCGGGGTCCGAAGCCAAACCCAAATACGGGCCCGATACCAACGAGATCAACATTAATCAATTTCTTTAAATCCTTAGAATTTTAGTCTTACAATTTTTTCATCAAATATTCATATCTCGTGTTAGGGACCTCGAAATTCGATTTCGGGCACGTGCTCAGGTCCCATGTTTTATTACGGACCCACCGGGACTGTCGGAACACGGGTCCGAGTTCGTTTACTCAAAACGTTGATCAAAGTCAACTAAAATCACTTTTAAAGGCTAAAATTGTCATTTTATCAAATTTCCGCGCAAAGGTTTTTCAGATACGCGCCCGAACTGTGCACGCAAATTGAGGAGGAATAAAATGAGGTTTTGAAGGCCTCGAAACACCGGATTGGGTTCTAAAACGCAAGATGACCTTCTGGGTCATCACAAGCACAGTCTTGTCCTCAAGACTTGAAGGAAGGAAATCGATACTGTAGCTCAGAGACATATTCCCAAGTAGCTTGAGAGGCCTCAAAGCCAGTACATTTGACCAGCACTTGGACCACAACTTTATTGCCTCTCTTCACCATCCTCCTAGCTAACACTTCTTCATGTGATGGACAGTAAGGACAAGAGAGATGAAACACAGGAGGGTGATTGATGTTGGTTGGAACTTCATGGCATTTCTTCAATTGAGATACATGGAAAGTAGTATGAATCAGAACATCAATAGGAAGGAGAAGCCTGTAGGCAACAACTCCAATCTTAGCATCAATAGGATAAGGTCCATAATACTTGGCAGTAACTTGTTAAATGGTCTAGTAGCAACAGACACCTGCCTATAGGGTTGTAGCTTAATATAAACCCAATCACCCACTTCAAAGCTCTTGTCAGATCTATGTTTGTTAGCTAGATCCCTCAGTTTCTATTGTGCTCTCAATAGATGGAACTTCAGAAGATGGATAATTGCCTCCCTATAAATTCACCATCTAGATAGGGAAGGTGATGTGGTTTCTGGCCATATAAAACCTCATAGGGACTGCATTTGATAGAGGTATGATAGGTGGTACTATACCACCATTCGGCTAATGGTAAATACTTAGACCAGTCCTAAGGGCTGTCAGTATAAAAACATCTCAGATAGGTCTCGAAAGTTTTGTTAACACTTCAGTTTGGCAATCAGTTTGAAGGTGGTTGTTGATCTCTGTAGCTGAACACCTTGCATAGCAAACAATTCTTTCCAAAAGTTGATGAGGAAGATTGGATCTCTATCTCTAGTTATGGTAGTAGGCTACCCATGTAGTTTCAAAACATTGTCCAAGAAGGACTGAGCCACTATCTGGGCAGTGTATGGATGTTGTAGGCTCATAAAACGACCATACTTGCTAAGTCTATCAACAACAACCAAAATGACATCCTTACCATGAAACCTAGGCAACCCTTCAATGAAATCTAAACAGATATCAGTCCATACCCCATTAGGAACAAGTAGTGGTTGCAATAAGCTAGGGGAGGCAGCAACAAATACTTATGTCTTTGGCACACATCACATTTGTTGATGAAGTCTCTGATATCTGTAGCCATTGACTTCCAATAGAATAAGGATTGTAGTCTTTTTAAAGTAGAATTCATTCCAGAATGCCTAGCTTGTGTGGTTGAATGACACAAGATAATAATAAGTGTTCTAAAGTATTGATCAGCACCAACCACCAGCCTGCCCTTCCATCTCAGCTGGTCATTACACCAAGTAAATGACTTAAAAGGCTGAGTTTGCAATTTGACAATCAACTCATGAAAATAAGTGTCAAAAGTCCAAGTAGCTTTGATTTGATCATACAGGGAGTCATTTGGAGATAGTAAAGAAATAAGTAATAGTTCAGAGTCGGGTTTCTTGGACAATGCATCAGCAGCCTTATTCTCAACTCCTTTTTTTATACTCGGTAGAGAAATCAAAGTCCGTAAACTTCGAAATGCCAGCTATCTAGAAGTCAGTGTGGATTTGTTGTTCCAGCAAGTGCTTCAATGCTTTTTGATCTGTCCAAACAATGAATGGTCTCCCCAAGAGATAGTTTGACCATTTAGTAACAACAAATATGAGAGCTGATAACTCTCTATCATAGACAGACATAGCTTGATGTCTAGGTCCTAGAGATCTGTTGATATAAGCTATTGGATGCCCGTGCTGAATCAACACAACACCTAAACCCTTACCACTTGCATCAGTCTCAACCAAGAAAGGTTTGGAAAATTTTGGCATTCCCAATACATGAGCAGAAATCAAGACTTGCTTCAACTTATGGAATGCTATAGTAGCTTCAGAGGTCCAAACATAACTATCCTTCTTAAGTAAATTATGAAGTGGTCTGCATATAGTGCCATAACCTTGTATGAACCTCCTATAATAGCCAACAAGGCCTAAGAAGTCTCTCAACTGCTTGACATTAGTAGGAATAGGTCACTGTTCTACTGCTGCAATTTTCTAAGGATCTGTAGAGACCCTCTCTTGATTGATACAATGGCCTAGATACTCCACCTTAGGAACTCCAAATGCACACTTAGATATCATAGCATACAATTGGAATTTGTACATTAGTTCAAAGACAGCTTTCATATGTGCAATTTGGTCAGACATACACTTGCTATATATTATAATATCATCAAACAAAACCAATATTGTCTTCCTGATCAATGGTTTGAAAACTGAATTCATGAGATTTTAAAAGGAAGATGGGGCATTAGTTAGGCCAAATGGCATAACCAGGAATTCATAATGACCCTCATGAGTTTTACACTTGTCTTATGAGCATACCTTCAGCCATTCTTAACCGATGATATCCTTATCTAAGATCAATCTTAGAAAACACCATAGCTTCTTCTAGTTCATCCAATAAGTCTTCTATAATGGGCATAGGAAACTTGTCTTTAATAGTCAATTGATTCAATTCCCTACAATCAATAGATAACCTCGAGCTCCCATTTTTTTCCAACCAACACAACTGGAGACACATATGGACTTGTGCTATGTCGTATGACTCCTTGATCTAACATCTTTGTGCTAACTTCTCTATGATGTCCTTCTTAATCCAAGGATACTTATAGGGTCTTTTTTTGACTGGATTGGCCCCTTCAATCAAAGGTATTCAATGATCAAAACCACCTCTGTGAGGGGGAAGAGTCTTAGGGACAGCAAAGATGCTAGCATACTATTCAATCAACTCAGACAATTCAGGGGAAATTTCTTCTCCTTGTGCAGCCTCAATTTTATGGCAAGAAATACCTTCCTCTTAACTAGTTGTTACAGTTAGCATAAAGAATTGAGTACTTCCTTCTTCAGTTTTATTAACATTCTTAGCTTTAGTTGGCTTTAGCTGATTAGTTTCCCCTATTAGTATATGTTTTTTACCTTGATACATGAACTCAATTGTCCTATTTCTGAAGTCAAATAGGATTCTACCCAAGGTATTTAGCCATTATACTCCTAAAACAATATCGGAAATCAAAACTGAAAGTGGTACCTTGTAAGAGCCATTGAAGATTTCTGCAGACTAAGGTTGTCTGCACTTTCCTTCCATCAACTACACTTACTGATTGAGCCATAATACTACTTGCTTGATACCCCAACTTCTTGGCTATGTCTTGATCAATAAAGTTGTGTGTACTTTCTGTGTCAATAAGAACTTGTAAAGGTTTTTTATTATGGTATCCAATAACTTTAATGGTCTGATAGCCTGTTACATCAGTGAAGGGTTGCAGTGATATAATCATTAATTCATCTGCTCCCTCCATAATTTCCTGCACAAGACCCCCTCTTGCCTCATTCACAACTACCTCTTCGTCAACAACCTCCACTATATAGATTTGCCTATTTGAATTACATTTATGTATTGGGACATACTTATGATCACAGAAAAGAAAGACCCATGGCCCTCTTATCATCCATTTCTGTTGCAGTTAACCTTCTGCCTGGAATTCTATTAGGTCTAATCTGTTGTGATTCAATTGGCGTTTTGAATGCGGGTTAAGGTATAGCAGGTTTGTGAAACTTTTGTCACTTATAATGATTTGGAATAGGTAGCAACCCACCCTAAGCTGACTTGCTCACAGGTTTCAGACCCCAAGTCTTTGCTTAAGCTTCAAACACTTCCTTGCAATCTTGCAATCTTGTAGGCCTACATTAGCGTTCTTGGGGCTTAAACCTTTACTGATTTGTTAAGCTCAGGTTTCAAACCTCCTAAGAAATAACTAATGATATTCTCATTGGAATGATTCACTCCAGACAATAAACTATCAAACTCAGCTTGATATTCTCTCACACTGCCAGTTTGCACCAGATTCTTAAGAGATTCCATGTGATCTTCAAATTCTTCCCGAAACCTCTCATTCAAAGCTATAACATATTCAGTCCAAGTAGGATTGATCACTGAGTTTCTAGCTTTAATATATGCCATATGCTAAGAAATAGACTCTCCTTGGATTAAAGTAACCTTGACTCTCTGATCAAATAAAACTTCATCTATAGCAAAATACTGATCCACCTTATACAACCAAGTTTTCAAATCGTGGCCAGAAAATATAGGAAATTCTAACCTCGAGTATCTAGTGAAGAAATTGCCAGCAGCTGTTTGATTTCTTTGATTGTCTCTCATCCTTCTTTCTGGTACGACCTCTTTAGAACCATCTCTTCCGTCTGATGAAGATTCAGTTCCATTGCCTTTTCTGTTGATATTGTTAATAGTTGATCGCATCTCCCCAATCCCCTTCTCCGCCATTAAATTGTGCTCATTCATGCTCGACATTCCCTTCATGAGCTTCTGTAACAGCAGATGAATCTGTACAAGTTTTCCCCAATATCTTCTGATTTGTTGCTCTTGACTTATGTTTCTAGTCACAATTTCACTATTTTTGTCATGATGTGTAGCCGAGAATCGTGTGGCTCTAATACTGCACGCAGTGCAATTCAAGTGTGAAAAGCTCTAGGAAATGAAGAATTTCGAAGAACAGTTAGGCTAGATCAGGGGGTTAACCGAGATGTTAGCTAAGAGAAGAACAACTAGAGAAGAAAAGTGTTATTTCATGAATGAGACCAAAATGTGTACAATGAGATCTATATATGCAACTAGATTTGATGCCTTCTCTTTCCCGCCCATGTAACTAACTTTCTAACAACAGCTAACTTCCTAACTGCTTCTAACTAATTTCCGGAATTTTTCAACTAACTTCCACATTATCTCACTTAGCAAAGTATTTACAAATGAAGGTAATTACATTTATTACTACTAAATGTATGGGTCTAAATCCGATAGGCTCAGCGAATACAAATGGATGAGTTATGGCCGAGGTCGAGCAAGGCCCAGTGGCGAGGAGTCGCCAAGCGAGAGACCAGGACCAAGGTCGAGTAGAGAAAGAGTAGCAGTAATTGCTAAGATAGTCTTAGAATTATGAATTGTACTTTTTAGGGTTTTCTAGGAATATCCCTTATAAATAGTAAGAGATAGGAAACAAAAGGGGATCTTCACTTTTCTAATAAGAACACTTGTAAGAAGTTGACTATTGAGGGAATATACAAAAAGCTTGTTTCGACTGATTTCATTGTTTATTCTGCCTTTTCCATTCACAAGATCCAAGAATATTTTGTCCATCCTCATATATTTTTATCACACGTTGTTGTTAGAATGAGGAATCATCCACATCATTCAATATTTGGGTGATTTATTCCTCCTATTTACATTTATATCCATTTACGATATTTGTTGTCTACCATTATTCTCTCATTCATTGACAATCATTGAGCATCTTCGAGGCATTTAATAATATTGAATATGGTCCCATATCATTGATGTCTATGAATTTTAGATCTAGAATTTATTACGTTTAACTAGGACTTGCCCATTATAACTTTACTTACTTAGTTTAACGAAAAGCTTAACACTTTTTGGTCAAACAATTTGGTGCCATCTGTGGGGACTTTCTAGTTAAAATTTTAGTTCCTTCTAGATCTAAAAAAAGGACAAAGCTTTCTTTTTCCTGCTTGACGAGATAACAATAGCAGGAAACAGAGAGGAAAGATTGAAAGCAGTAGCAGGCATCACTACTAACCTCCTAAGCACCATCAACGAGGTTAACAGAGATGGCGAGGAGAATGTGAAGCCAAGTGACTCCCCCCCCCCCCCATGGGAGCGTTACCGCCTCTCACGGGAAATGAGCCTCTACGTTCACGACGGAAGAAACACTGCCATCAATGAAAAAATTGTTGGAGGCGTGGCTGAAAAGTACATTAAACAGTATACTCGACAAACCCACTCAAGGGGCAAGTAGAAACGGTGAACAAGTCGACATCACAATGACAACCAACGGGAAACACGCTCCTCCCCCAATAGGTATCACTCACACTGTTAATGAGGCAGGTAATGGCGCCCTCACTGCTATTTTGAGAAAATGGAAAAAATGGAGAACAAGAATAAAGCACTCCGCAACCAAATGAGGGAACACCAAGAGAGGGTTGATAAGATACTAGTCGCCCCAAAACTTTTGCCAAAATAGGACGTCAGTCAGTTCATGGAACAGCCGTATAGCAATGAGGCGGCACCACATGCATACTCAAAACCTTCAAGATGTCGCCATACTTAAAAATATACGACGGCACAACGGACCCTGAAGATCACATCATCCACTACGTCACCGCAGCGAAAGGCAATGACCTTACCAAAGAGCAAGTGTCATCGGTACTACTGAAGAAGTTCGGCAAAACCCTGACTGGGGGATCCCTGACATGGTACTCACAATTACCAACATGTTCAATAGAAATATTCGAGGAGATGGCCGACAAGTTCATCACCGCCCATGCCGGGGCCAAGAAAGCAGAAGCCAGGGTGAATGACATATTTGCCATTGAACAATCACCCGGCGAAGGAGTCAGGGACTTCCTTGCCGGTTCAACAGAGTGAGAATGACCATTCCAAAAGATTTAGAGGGAATGGCGGTAGGAGCTTTCCATAACGGGTAGAACAGAAGTGGATCGAGGGTGATTAGGAAACTGTTGAGCAGGCTCATGAAATACCCCCCCCCCCAACTACCTAGGAAGAAATATACAACGCTTATTGTGCTGAGGTGAGAGCGGATGAGGACGAGCTTAACGGTCAAACCCAGCAGTTGACATCGGTCCATATGGAGTCAAGGAAAGACCGCCAGAATGATAGCCGAAAGGATCATGTAGGTCCACGTCTCAATCGCGAAAGGCACCAACCATATATCATAACAGTCGTCCTACCCCCCCTCCCCCCCATAGAAACGGTCCGTCGGCAGAAGACAGGGACTCACCGAAATGAAAGAGGTATGCCTCCACTGTTATCTGCTCATAATTTTTGTGTTTTTCCTTCAGAAATAGTCTACGCCCTAGAGAAGCTCGGTCCAAAGGTGAAATGGACGCAAAATATGATGTCCGACCTAAACATTAGAAAGTCGAATGCCCTCTGTGAATTTCATCAAGAGCAAGTCATAAGACCGAGGAATGTATAGCCTTGCGGAAAAAGGTGGTAAATATGCTCCACCAAGGATATTTGAGGGAGCTGATGAGCGATCGAGGAAGAGCCAATTTTGCCTGTGGGCGGGAACAACATCAAGGCCCCCCAAAACCGCCCTCCCAGCTCACACCATCCGAATGATCATCAGCGGAGGCGACAACGCAGCAATCAATCACGTGAAATTCACCACCACCCACAAGTTGAAGCGGTCGATCACCCATGAACGGTATGACGACCTCGAAGAGAGTATTACCTTCGATAAGTTGGACACCCACGGTTTGGCCTTTCCTCACTATGATGCTCTTGTCATTACTTTATGAATTTCAGATACTGATGTAAAAAGGATCATGGTAGATGACGGAAGCGACGCGTGTATTATCCTCCCCAGAGTTCTCGCACAAATGAGACTCGAGGATAAGATAGTAACACGCTACATAACACTAACATGTTTTAACAATGCAGTTGAACGGACCTTCGGAGAGATCACACTGCCCGTTATGGCTGGTGGCATCACCCTGGAAACAACATTCCACGTCATGAATCAAGACATAGCCTACAACATCATTATAGGACGACCCTGGATACACGCCATGAGGGTCATCTCGTCCAGTCTGTATCAGGTCATCAAGTTTCCCACCTCTTGGGGAGTGTTCAGCATTAACGGCAAATAGCGCACAACCCAATAATGTTATCGCATCGCCCAAGACTGCACATACACTCAACAGTTGAAAGGCGAAGGCGCGAAAGCGCAGCAATTAGCGAGGTCAGGGTCAGGCGGTGATGAACAAAGAGACGTCATCAAAGACCACGATGTCGTGGGAGCCGCAGGATCAACAGTGCAGGACCTCGATCCCGTACAATTCGATAAAAGCGAACACAACAAAAAATCCTACATCGGCCACAAACTCCAAGAATCGGGTAAATTCCATAAATTTTTAATTGAAAATGCAGGCTTGTTTGCCTTCTCCCATGCAGATATGCCAGGAATCCCGAAGGAAATTGCAACACATAAGCTGAATGTCGACCTACTCTACCTGCCTGTATGGTAGATCAAAAGAAACTCCAACGCCGCAATAAACGATGTCGTTCGTGAAGAGGGAGAAAAGTTGCTCGTAAATGGTTCTATCAGAGAGTCAAAGTACCCCAATGGGCCACCAACGTGGTCAAGGTGAAAAAGAAAAATGGGAATTGGCGCATGTGCGTGGACTTCACAGATCTGAATAAGGCCTGCCCAAAAGATTCATTCTCATTGCCTCACATTGATCAGCTCATTGACGCAACGACGGGGCACGAGCTGTTAAGTTTTTGTTGGACGCCTATTCAGATTACAACCAAATTCTCATGGAGGAAGAGGACCAGGAAAAAACCACTTTCATCACCCACCAAGGTACGTACTGCTACAGAGTCATGCAGTTCGGACTGAAAAATGCAGGGGCAACCTACCAGAGGCTAGTAACCAAAATATTCAAAGAGCAACTCGGCAAGACGATGAAAGTATATAGAGACGACATGCTGATCAAGTCGAAATGGAAAGAGGACCACATCGACCATCTGAGGGAATCCTGCAACATACTCAGGTAGTATGGCATGAAGTTGAACCCCGAGAAATGCGACTTCGGAGTGACCTCGGGAAAGTTACTCGGCTTTTTGGTGTTGCAGAGAGGCATTGAGGTTAACCCCGACCAAATCAAGGCTATAGAGGGAATACCTAAAAATTTGACCAGCAAGAAACAAGTGCAAAAGTTGACTGGCCGTATAGCCGCCCTATCGAGGTTCATCTCACGATCCTCTGATAGATGCCACAAATTCTTCGACGTACTCAAGAAGGAAAACGGAATCCAGTGGAATTCCGAGTGCCTCAATTCCCTAAGAGAATTAAAGGCATACATGTCCTCGCCCCCGCTGCTCGCCAAGGCAGAACCCGATGATTGTCTCCTAATCTACTTGAGGCCATATCCGATGTTGTGGTAAGCGCAATCTTGGTCCGTGAAAACAAAGGTACGCAATCTCTGATCTACTACATCAGCAAAACCTTGGTCCATGCCGAAACGGGGTATCCTCACCTCGAAAAGCTGGCCCTGGTGTTAGTCGTAGCTTCACGAAAGCTTAAACCTTATTTCCAATGCCACCCATCTCAGTGGTCACGACCTTTCCTCTAAGAAGAATCCTACATAAACCTGAGTTGTCTGGAAGGTTGGTTAGGTGGGCCATCGAGTTGAGCGAGCCCGATATAGTATATCAATTGCGAATAACGATAAAGTCGCAAGTACTCGCCGACTTCATCGCCAACTTTAACGCTAAAATATTGCCCGAGGTTGAAAAGGAAGCCTCTGGTACTTCCCCCAAGTTACCCGACCTATGGATTCTATACACCGATGGCGCCTCCAATGCGTCAGGATCTGGGCTGGGACTCGTACTCGAGGTCCCGATGGGAGAAGTCATTCGGCAGTCCATACAGTGTCCCGATATGACTAACAATGATGCCGAGTATGAGGCCGTAATTGTATGACCAAAACTAGCTCTCAAATATGGAGCACGATGGGTCATCCTCCAATATGACTCACAACTCGTCGTCAATCAAGTCACAAGGACTTTCCAAATCAAAGAACAAAGGCTACAAAAATATCAAACTGAGATCTGCAAGCTACTTCCCGAGTTTGACGAATGCCAGCTTGACCAGAAACCTCATTCGCAGAACATTGAGGCGGACGGTCTTGCAAAATTGGCAGCGGCTACGAGGAGCATGACTAGAAAAGATAATGTGGTCACTTTCCTCCATTCATCAATAGATCAAATCGAGGAACGTACTACAAACATGACATGGGAATGGCGCAATCGTATTATCTTGTATTTGCAGCACGAAGTGATCCCGCCTGATAAAAAAGAAGCCAAGAAGCTTCGAATACAGGCGGCCAGGTACAACATAATCAATAGCGACTTGTACAAAAAAATGTTTGGTGGCCCCCTGGCAAAACGCCTAGGACCAAACCAAACATGGTGCGTCCTCGAAGAAGTACACAAGGGACACTGAATAGCTCATACCGGCAACCGAGCCCTCGTCAGATGCCTCATACGGGCAGGCTACTATTGGCCCACAATGAAAAAAGAGCTCATCGACTTAGTCAAAAGGTGCAAGAAATGCCAAAAATATGCCCCCATGATTCACCAAGCAGGCGATCACCTCCACTCGGTCAACTCGCCTTCGCTCTTCATCAAATGGGGAATGGACATCGTCGGACCCCTACCAGCGAGACGAGGTAATGGACTATTTTTTTTAGTTTTAACTGACTACTTTTCAAAATGAGTGGAAGCAGGTGCATTCGCCCAAATACGCGAGCAATAGGTTATCACATTCATATAGAGAAATATCATATGTCGCTTCGGCATCCCCAAGGAAATCAGTTGCGACAATGGACCTCAGTTCACTGGGAAAAAGACCGATGAGTTCTTCGAAAAATGGCACATCAAGAGAATACTCTCCACACCATATCACCCAGCAGGCAACGGTCAGGAGAAATCCTCAAACAAAACAATATTGAACAATATGAAAAGGAAGGTCGAGAATGCCAAGGGACTGTGGTCGGAATTACTGTCGGAAGTGCTATGGGCATACCGTACCACACGGAAAACAAGCATAGGAGAAACACCATACTCACTAGTATATGGGACTGATGCAGTAATACCGGTCGAAGTCAGTGAACCAAGTTTAAGATACTCCAACGAGAGCGGGCCAAGTAACGATGAAAGCAGAAGGCAAGACCTCGACGAAGCCGACGAGCGGAGATACATGGCCTACATAAGAATGATAGCTCAAAAACAGCAAGCAGAGCGGTAGTACAACAATAAAGCCAAAGTCGGGCCACTCAAAGTGGGGACTATGTACTCAAAGACAAAACACAAGCGATCAAAGATCCACGGGAAGGCAAACTGGAACCAATTGGGACGGCCCATACAAAATCACAGCGGTGGCAAGCAAAGGGTCATTCCAGCTAGAAACAATGGAGGGAAAACTACTACCAAACAGTAGGAATGTCGCCCACCTCAAATACTTCAACTTCTAGAGATAGACGTCCTCCAAGTCGTACTCTTTTTACCTCACCCGAGTTTTGTCCCAATTGGGTTTTCTCGGGGAGGTTTTTTAACGAGGCGACGAGAGGGCGTCTCGAATTTTAAGTGTTAAGTTTATCGCCCGCCTATAGACTACTTCTCCAGACCGACCGATGAAGGGACTAGATAGACTGGGACTTCTCGGATGTATGTACGAACTGAGTAGAAACATGTAAGACTCTCCAACGAATGTATAAACAAAGCAATATATGATGTTCTTACATTACTCCACCAAGTTTACACATCACGCCAACGCAGGAAATGTACATTCGACCTCGTTCTAATTGACTTACATTCGACCTCGTTCGAATTATTTTTCAAGTTTGCATTCGACCTCGTTTGAATCGACTTAATTTGACCTCGTTCAAATTATTTTTCAAGTCTGCATTTGGCATCGTTTGAATCAACTTTTATTCGACCTAGTTCGAATTACTTTTCAATTCCACACTCGAACTCGTTTGAATCGACTTACATTCGACCTTGTTCGAATTATTTTTCAAGTCTGCATTCGGCATCGTTTGAATTGACTTATATTCGACCTCGTTTGAATTATTTTTCAAGTCTAACATTCGACCTCGTTCGAATCAACCTATATTCGATCTCGTTCATATAATTGTTTCAAGTCTACATTCGACCTCGTTCGAATCAAGTTATATTCGACCTCGACTGAATGTCTTAACGACCGACAGCGTTCTGACAAACTAAAAGCTAGGAACTCTTACAAAGAAAGACAATCATAGAAAAGTGAAAAGGGACGAAAACACACAACAAAAATTAAATCATTCCATTCAAAACAAAACATCTTACAGAGGGCCTGAAAGACGCCCCCACAAAAAAAGAAGAGAAATGAAAGAACAAAATCTAAGTATAAAGACATCACACCGCATCATCTCCACCATCACCAACGCCATCGGCATATGCATCATCGTACTAAGCATCAGATGTATGCCCGTCCAAATCATCCTCGTCATCGTCCATTCCGGGCGTACCGGGGTCGTAGTCGCATGCGTCATGAGCTGCACGTGCCTTGACATGGGCATCCTCGAACTCAGCCTTGGAAGCTTTCCCAGACTTCATCAGAGCCCTATATATATCAAGTTGGGCCTCAGCATGAACCCACTTCTCGTACAACTCCCGTGACACACAGGGATAAGTGGAAGTATGAGAGGTAGACGGTTGGTCCTGTTGCTGCGCCTTCTCGGCCTTCAGGGCGTCAATATGCTCGTTCAGGCCTGACACCTTTGCCTCCAAACCACCTATCAGCTCTTCAAGCCTCGCTTCTTTAAGCGTCGGTGTTTCTACTTCACTATCCCGCTCGAACCTAAAGACGCGGTCGGTACCCTCTAGTGCAGCCGCTCCTCCACAACAGCCATTCTAGCTCTCTCAACCCTCTCCAAATAACAAGCTTTGGCGGTCAACTCGCCCCTCAAGCCGATGGCCCTAGCTTCACTCTATTCAAGCTTGACCCGTAATGACGCCATGTGATCCTGAAGATCAATATTTTCGGCCATCACGCCCTTGCTCACTTTGAGCTAGTCATCCTTAGCTCTCAGCATCCCCTCAAGCTCGCTACACCTTCCAATGGACCTTATTAGCTCACCGTCCTTCTCCCTCAGCTCCTCGTCTTTTTATTTCAACTTGTCACGAAGGGCCTGGAAATTGATCGTCCTCGCCGAGTATGTTGACCAGCGTTCGGTGCTTGGAACGGTATTCCCTATACTTAGACTCCATCTTCTTGTAGAAGGACACTCTCTTCTCTTCCCGGTGATCACGCTCAATCTCCAAAATGAGAGTCTGGTAAATAAAAGAAAACAGATCATTAGAGGCAATAAATATAAAAGAAGTGAATGAAGCTAAAACATGGAAAGAGAACTCACTCGCAGGGCTATCCCAGAGATGCCCAGTGATAGGTCCGCGTCCTTCAGCTTCTGTAGTGTCCTGTTCTCAGAGTTTGCACACAAAAGGGCAAAATCTGGAACCATCCATTCAGAATTAACCAATATGTTTTAATCCACGGGGATGACAATGTTCCGGTTAGATCCCTCAGTCCTTATCTCCACCCGAGTAAACCTCTCTTCGAAGGCCTACACCTCTTCGGGGTCGATGTCAGAGCCTGACCCACTGTCTTCTACGAGGACGGTTTTATCTCTCCCATCCGCAGATGATGAGCCAACCTCAATTGTTCGTGCACGTTCATTCCCCGTGGTGGCCCCTTCTGCCTCTGACGGCCTCTCCTCCGCGGCTATCTCCGGCGCGGGAGCAACCTCGATGCCTAGTGGATGCGCCGACTCCACGCCTAAAATGATCGGCCCCTCAGACGCGACATCGGTTATGGTGACACTGCCAGTCTATACTCTCCGCCTTTTCAGCAGTGTCGCCTCCTCCTCGCCAGGAGATGACTCGTCGATCAGGTGCATAACTGGGGGGCCGGGATCTCTGCCGACATAACGACCGCCTATGGACCGGAGTCACCCAATGACGGAATTTGAGGATGACCACCCCTTACGGACTTAGCCAGTACGAATTGCATTCTGGCCGAGGCGGGCGCCTGGCGGAATGCAGGTACGGTAGCCTTCTCCTTCTTGGAAGCCCGTCGACTTGACACAAAAAGAGAGTCATGTCAAAAAAGAACAATGAATAGAAACAGGCTATAGCAAGGACGAAATGGTTATAAAGCCAAAATCTAACTCACCGGTCAAAGGCTTGGTCCCAAACGTCTTATTGAAAGACGCGCAGCCACGAATTCCCACAGTGTGAGGCAGGACATGGGCTACCCAGTCGCTGATGTCGGCAACCAGGGAAGGTGGACGCCTCTTAGCTACAAAAGAAAAATGAGTCAAAAAACACAAATAAACGTGATCAAACGTACTTCAAATAGTAAAATACTTACGATTGAAATTCCATTGCTCAGGAAACCCGCACGGGTTCGCCACCACGTGCTCGGTTTTCATATAAAAATAGCTAAACCAAAATCGGTGGTTCGCCTTGTCATCCATCCTCGCCACCAGCCCTTTGGTTCCAATGTGGCAAAGATGAATCATTGTGCCTCTGTAGAAGCTTATTGCGAAAAGGTGCAGAAGGTGACAGATAGAGACTTCGCAGCCGGCCAGCTCCGCGAATTTCGTCAACATGAGAATTATTTTGTAAAGATAGAGGGAGAGCTGCATCGGGCAAACACCGTAAAAATGGCAGAACTCTTTTGCTAATGGAGGAAGAATGAAGAGTATAGCCTATCAAGAACGAATAGGCGTAGAATGCACAATACCCGGGCCGATGGACCTGTATCACGTCGTCCCCCTCCAGAACGATATCAAAATTAGTAGGGATGTGGTATTTGGATCTGAGGGCGGAGATCTTCTTCGACCCCGTCTTGGACAATACCAGCTCAGGGTACTGAACGGGATCTTTGAAGAAGTCTTTCCTAGAAGTTAGGTTGCGTGGAATGACCTCCTCCACGGTGGGGAAGCTTTCTTCTTCCGCAACCATGGGTTCTCCGCTACTAGAAGGCATAGCCACCGACAATGGGGTAGCGTCAGAGACTATCTCGGAGTTGGGAGTCGAATTGGTCATTTTACGATAGTATGTATTGCGGTGGAGCCGAAAAAGAAAGGGTGTTCGCGGTGGAAAAACTAGGAAGCAAGAATTGATGAAGAAGAAGAAGAGGAAGCAAAATGCAGAGATGAAGTTAGGAAGTGCGAAAGTTTCACTTAGAAACTTCTCCCCCTTTATTTATAAATAATTGTAGCGCCCGAATCGGCGCAAATAACTATCATTGGCCCTAGAACCGAAGCGAAAAAGGCTTGAGAAACGATGTTGTGCATTGGGAAGATGCATAATGATGACGCACATGGTCGTGACGTCATCCTACACCTACCTCACTAACCATGACCCTTGGCACGACATGTCACCATTTCAACGGTGATCACTCTTACTCGGCCATCATGCCGGAATTTCTCCTGAACGGCTGCAGATAAAGTCCGCTCACTGAGGTCGACCAAGAAGACGACCTCAGTAAGCGGAAAGACTAACTGTATGGGTCAAAATTCGACTAGGCTCAGCGAATGCAAATGGACGAGTTATGGCTGAGGTCGAGCAAGGCCCAATGGCGATGAGTCGCCAAGCGAGAGACCAAGACCGAGGTCGAGTAGAGAAAGAGTAGCAGTAATGGCTAGGATAGTCTTAGAATTATGAAAAGGAATATTCTACTGAATATTCCTTTGATTGTACTTGTTGATACCCAATTTTTCCTCAAACTATTTTTAAAATTTGCATATATACCTTCAAAATCACCTTTTATAATAACTGGTATGTTTCCATGATTTTCCCTTTTTTTATTAATTTTCTTTCCCAATATATTCAGTACTTTATGTTCAATAATTATTCATAAATTATGTTATAAATAATTTCAAAATATTTCCCAGCTCAATACATCATTTTTAATCCTATTACGATTTAATTGTTTCATAAGTTAGCCAATTTAGCATTATTTAATTATAATTACAGTAATTTTACAATTATAGCCTAATTGTACATTTATACCATTTTAGATCACTAATTAGCCATTTTATATTTTTAATATTAGCTAATTACCTTAATTTCATTTATTTAGCCTCAATTTCGTTTTTATATGATTATTAGCTATTTTTTATTAATTATTTATCTATTTTAGTGGGTATTTAACAAGTAGCCATTTCAATTTCAGCCTAATTCAATTTAACCCCCAACCCAATTAAAATCATCCCACTACCCAGGCCCAACCTACAAGCCTACGCGACCCAATTCCCTTTTAATCTGGACCGTTGATCATTTCTGATCAACGAACCAGATTAATCCCTACCTTAATTAGACTTAGCGACTACCCCCCTTCCCCTCATTTCACTCCTCTCACACTATCTCTCTATCTCTCTGGTTCTCTCTAGAGACTTCTGGTCTCTTCACCTCCGATGAGGTCTGTTCAACTCCTCCGGCCATCTCCTCGCCAGAAACCTTGAAGGTCTCACCTTCTGTCGTCCTTATGTCTCCATCCCTTACATTTGTGTCACCGTTCAAGGCTCTCAAGTGAACCAGAGGAGGTTCAACTTACCTCTCCGGTCTCATGCCATTTTCTCCGGCCATCTACGGTTGGTCGAGTAATATCTACCCCTTTTCGACCAAATACCGGTAATATCTCTGAGTTTCTTCTTTGGGTTCTTTTAGAAACCCTAACTTCGAACCTTCTGACCTATCTAGTTATGTGACGGATCTATGTGTATTCTGAGGTTTTTTACTCGTTTTCTTCAAGAAATCTCCTTGTTTTCAAACAATTTCTTCACTAGTTAAAAGTGGGGTTTTCTTAAAAATGATTCTTCTTCTGATTTTTAAGTACTTTCTACTATGTTTGAACGATTCTCTTATGTTTTTCTTGCTACTTGACTTATTATGCTAGAAGCCCTAATTTTTAGGTTGTCTCTGACAATAGGTTCGATTAATCCGTATTTGTATATGCTCCTCATAAATATCCGGTGTTTTCATGCGTGCTCTATGTATTCTTGTGCTCCTTGCTCTAATCTGTTGTTAGGATTCTGATTCTCTACTGTTCCTCTAACTATTTGCTTAGGATTTCTTTAATTTTGTTCAATATGTGCTATTTATCGTCTAATAAGTCTGATTAGTTATTTATTGACTGTTCACATAAGGTTCTTTATTGATTTTATGTATCTCCCTCCGAACTGTGACATTTTCCTGGAATATGTGACTTTGTGTATTCTCCTTGTAATTATGTACTGATTCTTCGAATCTTTTCCTTATTTGTGAGATGTTTTCCTTAATTAGAACTGATTCCTTGTGATTTTAGTCCCATCCATGATTCTTGTGACTGATTTCTTAAAATTTAATTATATCTTACCTTATTTGTGTGCTTCAATATGCTGTCAAATAATTAGTACATATTTTTCTTAGGTGAAAATTATGTATTTGGCCTTTATCACATGTTATGTGCTTTACTACTCTTATTATAGTAACAGCTAGTTCATGATTAATTTTTTCCTTATGTGACATCAAGTATGACCGTTTGAACTAGGACTCCTTAATTAAAGGGAGTCCAAGTCTGTGATTGATTCTAATTGAATATAATTTCCATTGATTGATTAATCAGTACTTGTTACCTCATTTTCTACTCGTTTTGAAAAGCTATAAATACTTCACTCTTTCTTTATACAACAGACAATTAAAGCTCTCCCTCTCACACACAAGCATACTCAGTTCTGAACTTTTCTTTCTCTCTTGTTATTTACTTGCTACTCAGTTGGCTAAAAGCCAGGACTGAGTAACACTACTACTCTACTTGCCATGTTGTATCACTGCTCTGTTTGCACTACTGCTCTATTGGTCTCCATTGTCCCATACATTGTTGATCTTCTTCTCTACACCCTACTTCTTGCTTACTCTGCACTTACTTCATCATCTAACTGGTATGTTCTCAGTTTAATTTTAAGATTTCCAAAAGAACATGCTTCAGTCTGTGTTACAGTTCCTTTTGTTCCTATTATATGTCTACTTATGGTTTTATTGCTTACCCTGCAATTAGCATGCCTATTTATTAAACTATCTATATGTTTACTCTCTAGTTCAACATGTCTATTACTTTTCTATGTGTTCCATTGAAACTTCTGTTCTATCCCCTGACCCCCAGTACATGATAAGCATGTAGTTCTGAACATAGTATGTACTCTAGCACCCCTCAACTTGATGCTATTTCAATCCTAACATGAATCATTGTGAATGACTATGTAATGACAATAATACTCTTTTTCTGAGGTTTACTTGTGTATAAGCATGTTCCAATGTGCTTCATATTTGTCCCCAATCCCTCATCTCCCTGCTTGTGGTTGTTGAACTTGTCGTAGTTCCTCTTTATTGTTCTGCGTGTGCTGTTTGAATATGATGGTTGTGCTATTGCCTTACCCTTTTCAAGCTATTTTCACTAAAACCTCTCTTTTTCTAAAAAATTGTTTTAAAACTGTTCTTACTCAAACTCCCCAACACTATGAGCATGTTTCTACATTCTTAGACATTAGGTTCTGCCCCTCTTGTGTGAGCATTGCTTTGGGACCCTTGAGCTCCCTCTGAACTTTGACACACAAGAGCTGGCCTTTCCACACCGCGCTTACTCCATCTTGGCTATGAGATCTGGGTGTGAGCACTACCCGGGATCCCTTGATATCCTTAGGGAACTTTGACACACCTGGATCATGTGAAAGGTTATGAACCAATGGCATTGAGAATCTGGAAACTTGGGCCTACTATGGAAGGCTCCCTATAGTTAACTTCTTCTTTTCCTATTTTAATGATGCAATTCATATTCAAAAGCTTGTAATAATTTGTAACTATTCTGGGGTTGGATAGTGAAAATGGGTGGGGTGTGCATGCTATAGTATAAGTATGGGTAGATATCATGTTTCTCTAGGTTTATTTTACCTATGTGCGCACTAGTAACCATGTCTAGGGATCAAGCATGCCATGCATTTGTCACTTGTGTTGATACATCTGCTTTTCTTTCAGCATATCATCCTCACTTAGAAAATCATGTTCATAGGATCGTAGCAATAAAAACTGCTATCATGTGATTCTGAAAAAATGTAATCTAAATCATGCCTTAGAATAATTGTGTTAACAAATCTACAATCATGATTTACCATGCTCTAGAGATCATGTTCTAGGAAAACAACGGTTAAAATCTGTCACTTAAGCTGAAGCTGTGCAATAATGAAATAATCCTATGGTACACCTAGAAATCCTTCTTAGGGTAACAATCCGCTACTAAATCAGTCATTCTCACATCTGCTACATCTTCTGAAAAATATGTTCAAAATACTATGATTTTATGCACTTAGAAAGTCATGTCTAGGAATTCTGCATATAAACATTATGAATCTCTGTCTACGCATGTTACATATCATGTTCGTAGGATCTCATTCCATACTTAGTTCAAACACATGTCTGAAACAGTCTCATGTTCTAAATAAACTGTCAATTAGTCCTTGCGCACATTTAGAATCACATGCTATTAGGGTTGATAATCTGGAATCCTTAATAAATCTGTACAACTGTTGTATGTTATTTTACACCTAGGCAAGCCTTAGGTAATCAATTACAAGAAAATAAAACCAGATCTGTCTTTGTGATCATGTTTAACTACCAGCATGACAAACTCAGTAGGCAAATTGATAAGGACCCTTTTTCTGAATAATAAAACAGGTTTGCATATATGTTTATACTCTAAAGTCACTTAGACACCATGTCTTAGGATTCTGAACTTAAATAGTGCCCTTAACTGTGTTTGAGTTGTGCTGTCAAATTGCTTTACTTGTGGAGGTAAACTTGAAGCCTTACTTGCTTCTTCAATGTTCTCCTTAACTGCAGTCCTATATGCTTTTGTCTGTCGCCTTACAATTTTACCTTTAAAACCTGAGGGTCTGCCTAGTACCTCCTTTTTAGGATAGTAGTCCTAACCTCCTCCAGGACTAATAGGAAGGGACGGGTAACAGCACGCAATAGAGTTCGTGACCAACACGCGCTTTAGTTACTTTCACGGGGTGGGAAAGGGTAGAATATGGATATGATGACCGATGCGCTAATACCACGTGTAGCCCCTCTCTGAGGAGTGTCATACCAGGTATTGCATTGATGTGATCCATATTATTTCAAACCTAGGACATCCCTTCCTTTAAATGTTAGATTATAACTCTTTTTCAAAACTTAGTCGTTTTATAATTGTTTTCCAAACACTTGCTTGCTTAATACTTAAAATCCCCTCTTACTTGAGCCCTTACTTGTTATTTGTTTAATTGTGCAAATTCACAAAAACCATTTGGCCGGGAACCACACTTGTGGATCCTGAGGGGTGCCTAACACCTTCCCTTTGAGATAATTTCAAGCCCTTACCCTATCTCTGGTAGCAACGTAATTGTAAATGAACCCCTTAGGTGCCCTAACGCACCGTTAAAATCATTAGGTGGAGACTCTCCAAAAACACAAACCCCTTTCCCAAAAGGAAAGAATTGTCTTAACCCAAATGTCAAAACCTTGATTTCGCAAGGAAAAAGGGGACACGGCAGTACTTTTTAGGGTTTCCTTAGGAATATCACTTATAAATAGTAAGAGATAGGAAACAAAAGGGGGATCTTCACTTTTCTGATAAGAATACTTGTAAGAAGTTGACTATTGAGGGAATATACAAAAAGCTTGTCTTGACTGATTTCATTGTTTATTCTACCTTTTACATTCACAAGATCCAAGAGCATTTTGTCCATTCTCATATTTTGTTATCACACGTTATTGTCATAAGGAGGAATCATCCACATCATTCAATATTTGGGTGATTTATTCCTCCTATTTATATTTATTGTCATTTACGATATTTATTGTCTACCATTATTCTCTCATTCATTGACAATCATTGAGCACCTTTGAGGTATTTAATAATATTGAATACGGTCCTATATCATTGATATCTATTAATTTTAGATCTAAAATTTATTACGTTTAATTAGAATTTGCCCATTATAATTTTACTTAATTAGTTTAACGAAAAGCTTAATACTTTTTGTCAAACAATAAACACATACATTACTACTAAACATTGCAACACACTCGGGTAAAAGATTGGCACAAAATAGACCACGTTTCCCTTATTTGGCATATTTAACCTAATATTACCAATATTAGGTTACCTTTTGGACGACATATGCGAGTGTCAAATATTGACTAAATGGCTGTCAACTACTCTTTAGAGTTGTCTATCATTGTCACATATCCATTAAAATGGCATCCCTTTGTTCTTTGGAATTTTAATATTTTTATAAAATTACCTTTTATCTACCCAATTACCATCTATTTATATTTTAAGAGAATTAATGGTATTAATTAGTATCCTAAATTAACTCTACCGTATATTCCCACTCCCCTTTCTCTCTCCACATCCCACCCTCCTCACCCACGTATCACACCCTACGATTTTATCTGCACTCACCCACGATTTTATCTTCATAAAAATTATAAATCCTCCATTAACGCCTTTTGCAACTATTCTTCAAAACCAGACAAAATTCTTACTCTTTTTCAAAGTTCCTACCTCCATTAACGCCTTTGCAAAGCTTGATTTTCAATGAAGAAGAAGATATCTTCAAAGAACAGCCCTAACAAAGATATCCCCATTAAAAACCTTTGAAGCTTTGAATTCGAATTTGGGTTTTCAAAAATTTTTATTTATTTGAATTGGGTGTTGCTGCAAAGATTTGGGTATTCTCTCTATGTCTCTCTTTATCTCTCAATCCCTAATTTCAATTATGCAAAGCAAAGAAAAAGAGAGCAGCAATTTAATCATTGACAACCATTAAAAAGCTTTGAAGCTTTGAATTCGAATTTGGGTTTTCAAAATCATTATTTGTTTGGATTAGGTGTTGTTGTAAATAATTGAGAATATTTTTAGGAGTTTATATCTCAATTTTGAGGGTGGTTTGGTGAAGATTAGACTTGATTTGGCTGAATTTCAGATTGAAACTCGAAGAAGAAGAAAAAGAAGACGTGATATGCACTATATTTACGAAATTATAGTAAAATTATAGAAATATTATAGAAATAATGTAAGAAAATTGTAGATAAATTGTATAATATATAATTTGTTGTATGAAATTTATTTTTACTATGTATAAATCAGATACAAAATATACAAAAGACATACTATAAAAATTTTGTATAAATTTTGTATTTAAGTTGTATGTTATTGTAGTTGTATTTAATTGAAAAGAAATAATGTGTGAAAGTTGTAGATAAGTTGTATAATATATAATTAATTGTATGAAATTTATTTTACTGTATATAAATCAAATACAAAATATACAAAAGACATATTGTATAAAATTTATATTTAAGTTGTATGATATTGTAGTTATATTTAACTGTGTAGAAATAATGTGTAGAAATAATGTATGAAAGTTGTAGATAAAATGCATAAATCAAATACAAAATATTGTAGGCATATGTTTGCTCAAACTGTCAGAGTTTTAATCTGTTTTTCATTTTCTTTTCACTTTCCTTAATGTGGAATGCTCTCTTAGTAAGGTTACAATAAAACTTAAATCTTCTCGAAGAAGGTGAAGATTGCAGAGAAGATTCTTATACTCCAAAAAGTGGTTTAATAGTATGTCCTGAAAAAGAGATCTAAACCCTTAGAGTTTATTTGCTTCTCTTCTTGCTTTTGTCCAAGGCTTATCACAGAAACTAAGTTAAAGAAGTAATTGCGAATGAATTATTTTCTAAAAATGAATGAATGAATTAGATCTCCGTTGTTGACTGAAGAATGAAAAACATTTAATTTACACCACGAATAAGGAAAATAAAACTCAATCAAAATCTGTGTAATCAAAAGGAAACAAAAAAAAAAGGCACAAGTTCTGTGCCTTCAGTAGAACAAATTGGAGAAGCACCAAAGAAAAGGACGAAATGGCTTGAAAAGGGAAGAAAGAGAGTTGAAAAGGGTGTAACTGAATCCCTTGATTGAAGACACAAATAATGGATTGAGAGCCTTTTAAGGTGGATTGTATATATTTTGTAAATAAAACTTGTTTATGCCTGATAATTAACTAAAGATGGACATTAAAGGTAATAAAGTTTCAAAAAGTGTATAGGAATGAAAAAATCCCTCGTTCTTTTACTATCAAGCCCAATGATTCTCATTCCCTCTTCTCTTTATGTCAGATCAATCTTTTAAGTTTTTATAAATTTGACATAGAATAGGGAAAAAGAAAAATATTTCAAAAGGAGAAAAAGGCTTGGAGATACAAGTTTATTACAACAATTATCTGAAAGTGTATGATGACTCAAAAAGTCATCTCTCGTTTTATAAGTCAAAACTGTGTTCTGAGTCCTTGAAAACCTCTTTTTGTCTCACCTCGTTTTGCGTGCGCATTCCAGGCGAATATCCGGAAAGCTGTTATATGAAAAATTGAGAAAAATGCTAATTTTGCCTTTAAAATTGAATTTAAGTTGACTTCGGTCAAAATTTTGGGTAAACGGACTCGGACCCGTGATTTGACGGTCTCGGAGGGCCCGTAGGAAAATATGGGACTTGGACGTATGCCTAGAATCGAATTTCGAGGTCCCAAGCTCGAGAAATGAATTTTTGAAAGAAATTGTTTAACTGAAAATTTAAGAGTTTTTGAAATTTTGGCTATATTTGAAATTGATGGTATCAGACCCGTATTTTGGTTTTGGAGCCCAGTACAGGTTTAATATAGTATTTGAGTGATGCCTGTAAAATTTAGTAAGAAATAGAGGTCATATGACATGATTCGGAACCGTAGTTGTGAAATTTAAAACTTTGAAACTTCTTGAGATTTTTCTTTGATTTTTATGCTAAATTCGTTGTTTAAGATATTATTTTGGCGATTTGATCGCACGAGTAAGTCTGTAGGATGTTTTTAAGGTTGTGTCCATGTTTGGTTTGGAGTCCCGAGGGCTCGAGTGAGTTTCGGATAGGTATCGGGGTGTTTCGGACTTAGAAAATCTGGTGTAAGTTGTTGTTTTTGGTGTCCAGGTATTTCTTCTTTGCGTTCGCGGTACAACCCATGCGAACGCGATGTACAAGTTGGTCTGGGGATGGGTTTCTTCTACGCGAATGCGAGACCTTGGTCGTGAACGCTGAGCACTGGAGGGAATGCTCTACGCGAACACGACTGGCCACACGCGAACGCGTAGTGTACAGGAGGGGGGCTGGGGAGTCCTTGAGTTATTCCACGCGAACGCGATGGTCAGGGGGGATAGACCATCGCGAAAGCGAGCAGCTCATCGTGAACACGTAGGCCTTTTGGCCGCAATGCTCAGCGAACGCGACAGACCTCTCGCGAACTCGAAGAAGGTCTGTCCAGTGTTTTAAAACAGTAGCCAAAACGGGAAAAGACCATATTTTCATATCTTCTTCCATAGAATCCAACCTTGGGCGATTTTTGAAGAAGGATTTCATCACCAAATCATAGGTTCGTGTTCTTAAACTCATTTTCTTCATTTTCCATTAACACCCATTAGAATTCTAGGGCTAAATCTTGTTCTTTAAGGGTAGAAATTAGGTATTTTACAAATTTGGGAATTTAGACCTCGATTTGGGGTCGGATTCCGAAACTAATTACATATTCCGGCTCGTGGGTGAAGGGGTGATCGGGTTTTTGTCCGAACCCCGTATTTTGACCAAGCGGGCCCGTGGTCGATTTTTGACTTTTTGGGAAGAATGATAGAAAACCTATAATTAAGCATTGGGGTTGAATTATTTAGCATTTGTTGATATTGTTAAGTTAATTATGTCTAGATATAATTGAATTGGAGGCGAATTCGAAAGGGAAAGTGGTAATTGAGGCTTGAGTTTGGCCGTGGAATTCGAGGTAAGTGTTTGGCTTAACCTTAGCTTGAGGGAATATGTATTGTGTCTTATTTTAAATGTGTTAGTGTCATGTTCAACGTATAGGTGTAGTGACGAGTATCTATACGTTGGTGTCAAGCATGCCCGTGAGTCGAATATTGTGATTTATGTAATTTTTCATTAAGCATTACTTGAGTTTAACTTGATAATCATCCACGTTGGTAGTAATTCCTTGGTATTGATCATTGTTGAGTATTGGTTCCAGTTGAGAATTATTACGTGAAGTTAAGTAACTAAGTGAGATTGGTTATAGTTGTTTTCATTGCCGGGATGATATTGATTCTATTGCTGGCTCCCTTGCCGGGACGTTATGGTTCTATTACTGTTATATTGTTGATTTCCTTGCTGGATTGTTGTTATTGATTTGTTTGTGTTACGCCCCGCAGTATTACGGTGATGTTACGCTTCGCAGTATTAAGTTACGACGATATTGCACCCTGAAGTATTGTACGTTAAAATTTCATTTTCAGTTAACTGATGAAAATTCGAAGATGAGATCATCTTGACGTTAACGTACTTACGCTATTTATAGCAAGCAATAAATAAGTGTTATGAAGAATAAGAGGGTACACGGATTAAAGAAAACTAGTTTTGTTGAAAGTGGTCAATTTGGAATAAAAACGGGTCGAGCGATAATACCCAATAACTATGAACTAGTACCTTGCAAGGTACCATATGGCCACGGTAGTATAATATATAATGTAT
>ML295915.1:82764-126915 GCA_005239495.1 Nicotiana undulata | reverse complement strand
TACCAAAATTTGACCCCGGGCCCACGTGGTCTAAACTCGAGGTTCGGACCAAAACTCGTTCACCCATTACCCCACGAGTTAAAATATATGATTTGTTTCAAGATTCGACCCCAAATTGAGGTTGAATCACCCAATTTTCCCAAAAACCTAATTCTACCCAAAACCCCTAATCTCTACTTGATATTATGATTTTTGGCCTTGATTTCTAATGATTATGAAAGGAAAGTGGAAGAAATAGAAGTTGAAATCACTTACCCAAAGGTTCATTGAAGGGTCCTAGCTTGGGGGTCGACAATGGAGGTTGGAGGAGAAGGAGAAGGCTGAAAATATCAATACAGTGCGATCGCGGACACACTATTGCGATCGCGAAAGGCTACTTGTCCCCCACCTCTCCTATCTCTATGCGATCGCGACATTACTTATGCGATCGCATAGAGTATTTTACCAAACACCAGAAACTGAAGAAAAACCAGATTTTTCTAACATGTTTACACCCCGTTAGCTACCCGAAACTCACCCGAGCCCTCGAGTCTCAAAACCAAAAACACTCACAACTCCCAAAATATCCTACGGACTTATTCAAGCTTTTAAATCACCAAAATATCATCAAAAACACGAAATTAAACCCTCAAAAACTCTTAGAAATTTCTTAAAACTTCATAAAGCTTAACTTATCCGATTTCAATCCGAATCACGTCATTTCAAGTCCGTTTTACACCAAATTTCACAGATAAGTCACATAACATATAATAAACCTGTTTCGGGCTTCGAAACCATAATACGGGCCCGGTAACACGGTTTTCACATAATAATTCATTTTCAAACTGCTTTATTATTTTCAGAAAACAATTTTCTTTAAAAATTCATTTCTCGGGCTTGGGACCTCGGAATTCGATTCCGGGCATACGCCCAAGTCCCATATTTTCCTACGGACCCTCCGGGACCGTCGAATCACGGGTCCGGATCCGTTTACCAAAAATGTTGACCAAAGTCAACTTTATTCAATTATTCAATTCAAAGTTCCATTTTTTTATCAAATTTTCACATAGAAGCTTCCCGGCTACATGCTCGGGCTGCACACGCATATTGAGGTGAGATTAACGGAGGCTTTCGGAGCCTCGGAACACAGATTTAGCTAGAATTACTTAGGATGACCTTTTGGGTCATCACCGTTGTGTAGGTGGTAATATGTTCTCGAGTGTCTGATGTTTCGTCATACTTTGTCACTTCAGGCATTTTAAACCGCTTCGGGATTAATTTTGGTGTCGCCCTTGTCTTGTACGGAAATTGAGTATACTTCTTTGAGTCCGACCCTTCAGTATTGGTGGCGCACCTTGGATTTTGTCCATGCGGGCATTTACTTCCCTCGTAAGCCATAGGAGTTCATTCTTGAAAGGATCGTTCTCACTATTTAGACCCGATCCACTCCCCCCATCTCCGTCGGATCCAACTTCACCCCTGGGAGTGTTGTTCTCGACCCTCTGCGTTGTTGGTTTGCGGGAACACTGGGAGGAATTAGATCTCATATGTTTGCATTATTCGAATCCCCCGACAACACTGTTTAACGAAAGAATTAGATTCTTTTCCAAAGCTAGTTTAAGAAGAACAAGGGTTTATGATAACCAAGGAATACGTTAATAATTGTAAGTAAATTTTTAAATAGAAAGCAGTAAGATGCATAAAAAGTAAGTGTATTGCAATAGCAGTTCGAACGTGTCCTTACAAGTTATATTTTACTCCCTTTTATAGGGTATTTCTTAATATAACGTCTACTCTTTTCAGTGATTGAACATTAATGACTAATAATGGCATTAATGTAACGTTACAATGATCAATCGTAACTGTTGCGTGAAGATTGTGTAACGTTTGACTCATTAATTGAAGATCCCGAATCTGCCATGTATTTCGCCTTGATTCATTTTGACCCTGTCTCTTTATCTTCTCGATTAGGTTGAGATTCCCGTATCTGATTTCCCCGTGGGTATGTTATTCCGTTCCTTTTTATCCCGTGCCTCTTCATAGAGTCCCGTCCAATTGTCATGATTTCATTGCTCCACATAGATTGCTTAGTTATCATAATTGTTACACGTCTGAAGCTCATTTTTACCAATACAAGCACCTGCTTCAAATCTGTCATAACCTTATCCTGTCGCATGAGATGACCTAGAATGATCGCATATTGCTCTTGCAAGACCCTTATCGCGTCAACGACATGCTCCTCATCAGCATTATCGGGAGTCGTATCCCGAACATGTCGAGGATACTTCCTGTTATACACCGGAGTGGCTCCATTCCCCTCATTATGGGTGTCACTAACTGAGTCCTCAAAATGAGACTGATCTCCTCGAATCTCGGGGTTGTGCGTGTTGTTAACAGTGTTATCTGCCATTTCTTATGATTTTTTCTAAGACAAAATAATCAAAGAACATTAGTAAAAAAAACAAGGATCAATTTAATTGCACGACTGTCTAGGCCTCACGGTGGGCGCCAAACTGTTTGCCCGTAAAATGGGTACAGTTGAATTTATACGTGATTTCTAGACAAGTGAACTAATTTGATCCTGAAATAATAAAATAATTGAAGAATTATGCAATACTTAGACTTAAAATGTGAATGAAACAACATAAATGACAATTCTAGGAACAATGTTTCTGAGCACAACAATAGTGAAATCAAAAGGCGAGAAAGTAATATTGTATTAAGCTTTGTATAGAATATAGTGTAAGTTTTCCAGAAAATTCGTGTCATATATAATGATAACTGAGGTCACTATTTATAGGTGTGTCTAGGGAAGGAGGTCGTAGGATCGTGTACTCCTTTAATGTCAATTATGAGGGTCATTGATGAAGATGTGACGGTGAACATAAATGCCAAATTCTCTGTAATAAGTCATCGCTCTTAATGCCATAGAATATTCTTTATTAAATGCTACCGAGCGCAGAGCATTTAACACACCCTTATGAACATTATCCTTTCCGGTGACAAGCGGAATAACTGCATTCGGTCTTTGGCCATCCCCATCTTGGATTCCACGTGTCAATAATTAATAAGGAAGACCGGGCTAAAGGTAACTACTTTTTGCTCACCCAGTGAAAGGCATAGTAGGTAAAAAGGCTATTGGTTGCTTTACTTCCTTACCTCGGGTAGGTTGAAAAAGCTGCTAAGAAGAAAAGTTTTGTTTTCTCTTGCGACCTTCTACGTCAAGGAGAGTTGAAGGGATCGATCCCAATAATTACTACAATCTTTTGGTATCGGTTTTGATATCTTATTGGGGAGCTTATACCAACAAATTCTTGTTCACTTGGTTGTTAGTCGGTTCGGGTTGTTATTCCAGAGGTTTCCTATTTGCAATGGTTTTGGTGGGTCTTTTCCTTCCTTTAGAGGACACGTGTCATATTAAATTTTACCCTATACAATATCACTTGTTTAGTTGAAATACTTTTGATTTCCGTATTCTTTACTTAACTGTAAAATTCGTTACCTGAAATTGATATCCTTGAAATATTTTGTTGTTGAACTTGGTGTTGCATTTCAAGGCCGTGGTTCTTTTGAGGCAAGGTGTAAGTTTTGAAATATCATTTATTTAGTTGTTGTGTTTTGATTTTCGTGTTATTGTTGAGTTGTTGTTTGCATGAGGTTCCTACAATGCGATTGTTATTGTTTGCATGAGGTATCTGTCATGTCATTGTTATTATTGATACGCATGCGGTGGTATACGGTCTGGGTGTTAAAACGCATGGGGTGAGATAATGTCACGACCCAAACTCTATAGGTCGTGATGGCGCCGGACACCACGGTCAGGCAAGCCAACCCCTAAATTAGTTGAAATACTTTCCTGCTTAACATCTTCGAAATCATTGCCTTTCCTTGCATTTCATAATTAAATAAATAAATTTTCGTAAATTAAATACGAGAGAAAATCAATTTAATTCAATAAAATAAATCTCAACACATCCCCAGAACCCGGTGACACAAGTACATGAGCAACTTCTAAGAATTTATACAATTATACAACGCTTGTCCGAGGAACAAATTGGACAAAGACTGTAAAAAAAATGACGTGTAAATACATAGAAGGGAGACTCTGTCAGCTGTGGAACGCCTCCGGACGAATGCAGCCCGTAGAAGTCTCCAAATCAATCACTGTACTATGAAGGTACCTGTGCAACAAAATGCACGACAAGTGCAGTATGAGTACATAAATAAATTTGTACCCAGTGAGTATCCCGTCTAATCTCGAAGAAGTAGTGACGAGAGGTCGACTTGACACTCACTAGGGTCCAACAGTATAATATAACAGGGTATAATGGAAACGATAGGCATGTAAGATAGTGAACAGCAAATACGTATAAAGCACAGAAATCCAAGTAAATACGGAAAGTAAATAACAATTTCCGCTTTCTCTTCCCCAAATTTCTGTCAAGTCACTACCTACGAACAATACCAAATAGTCATGTGCACACAGGAATAAGACAACCGGCGGGAGACATCTAAGCACCGAATAGTCGTAAATCTTCCCCCGCTCGCGAATCATACCTGTGACTCTAATGCTGACACATATATTCCGAATTATCATAAAGCTTCCCCCGCTCGCGAATCATACCTGCGACTCGGGTGCTGACACATATATACTGAATTATCATAAATCTTCCCCCGCTCGCGAATCATACCTACGACTCGGGTGCTGACACATATATATATATACCAATTTGCCTATAGGCTCAGTAGAGGCTATACTCGTAACAGGGATTAATTAACTGCAAATTTAGATGCAACTTCTACCATTTTCATGCTAGTTCAAATAATAAGCAACTCAAAGTACGCCTAAAGATACATATAAGGCACATAAAAGCATGCTCGTGAATCCTAAAACTACCCGAAATGGCATAATAGTAGCTACGCACGGACTCTCGTCACCTCGTGCGCACGTAGCCCCCAAAACAATTACACATAGCATACAAATCACCTATGGGGCATTTCCCTCTTACAAGGTTAGAAAGGAGACTCACCTCGCTCCGCAATTCCATAAACGGCTTCCAAGCCTTCCGACGACTCCAATGGATGCACGACGCCCCCAAACTATCCAAATAACGACAATTCAATGAAAATATACTTTATTGTCCATAGCAAATTCAAATTACAAAATTTTCCCAACCCGGCTCAGTGAAATAACCAAAATGCCCTCGAGCCCACGTGCCCGGACTTCGAAATTTCTTGAAGATAATCTCTACCCGTAGCTTTACCAATTCAATTACACAATTTACTTCAATATTTACGCTCAATTCGTGGCTAAAATGAAATTTATCAAATTATAGGTTTCCTTCAAGATTTCCCAAATTTTCCTCAATTTCCCATATCAATCTATGTAATAATCTTGTAGTTAACTTGGAAATAAGTAGAAACATCTTACCTCTTGATGCTCGAAGAAAATCCCCCTTTGAAATCCTCCAAAATCGCCCATAGCAATTGAAAATGAGAGAAGAAATGCCAATAACCCATCTGAAATTAAACACTGCCCAGAACTAACACATATGCGATCGCACAAACATTCCTGCGATAGCACAGACCACTCTCCAGCTCACTCCGTGATCGCATCTCAAGCCTTGCGATCACACAGGCCAAGCCCCAGCTCCATGCGCACCCTTGTGCGATCGCACAACAACACTTGCGATCGCACAGGCCAACCTCCAGCCTTCTCCGCGATCGCATTGAACCTCCTGCGATCGCATAGGATATATTCCAGCTCCCAAAAATTCTACTCCGCGATCGCACTGAATGCTCAGAACACCAGAAAAACAGCAGCACAAAACACTTGGAAGTAACCCGAAACCACCCCGAAAACACACCCGAGACCCTCGGGACCCCGTCAAAACACATGACTCCATCCCATAACCTCACACGGACTTGCTCGAGGGTTCAAATCACATTAAACAATGCCAAAATCACAAATCGTGCTAAAATTAAACTTTATGAACTTTAAAATTTCAAACTTCCACTTCTGATGCCGAAACCCGTCAAATCACCTCCGATTGACCCCAAATTTCGCACACAAGTCATATTCAACATTACGGAACTGCTCCAACTTCGGAAATCGCATTCCGACCCCGATACCAAAATTTCCACTTCCGGTCGGATTCTTCAAAAACCTTCAAGTTTCTAACTTTAGCCAAATGACTTCAAATTAACCTACGGACATCCGAATTCACTTCCGATCGTGCTCCCAACTCCAGGATCACCATACGAAGCTATTTCCAAACTCGGAATCCCAAACGGGCATCAATATCTCTGAAATGCTTTCCAACCCAAACTTAGAAAATTTCTTCTAAAATGCTAATTTTCATAATATACGCTGAAACGCTCACGGGTTATCTAAAACCCGATCCGGACATACGCCCAAGTCCTAAATCATCATACGAACCCGCTGGAGCTTTCGGGCCCTGATTCCGAGGTCGTTTTCTCAAAATTCTAATCTTAATCAATTTCCCCAACTTAAGACTACTGAAATGAGAATTTTCCTTCCAATCTAACTCTAAACTTCCTAAATTCCGACTTCGACTATACGCACAAGTCATAATACCTAAAATGAAGTTGTTCATGACTTCCAACCACTAAACGATGCACTAGAGCTCAAAACGACCGGCGGGTCGTCACAGATAAGGTGGGCTTGAAACACGTGGCTAGCAGGGGAGTTACTAGATGACATGCGGTGTGATAAGGTGGGCTAAAATGCGGTATGCTATTTCGGGAAAATAATTTTCAAAACGAAATGTAAAGTCTCCCGTGGTGATATAAGGAAAGTGAGTTATTTTATGGTTTGGGACTACGAGGCGGTACCTCGGGAGTGCCCCTATTGATCTTTTTTATTTTCCGTATTGTTTTGGTTGTTGTTGTTAGGGATATAATAGATATGCCCTAGATCCAATATCATATTTGTTGATTTGAACATATTTTTCTGAATGGTGATATAAAAATATATGGCATCTGATATTCTTTTATCATCATTATTAATTGCTTGATTAATTTGACAAGGTCCTTGATTAAATTTTGAGACTTGTCATCGTGATGGAGATCATGATAATGAGAGTAAAGTTTCTTATAATTTAATCTAAATTTTGTTCTTGATCGTAGGATGATTAATTTGGACATTGGTAGTCCGGTTAGATCAATATTTATGTGATTGTCTTTATTGAATAAAGATTAGTTGATCTCATTAACTAATTCACATAGATAGATGGTGCATATAGAGATTTGATCATTGAACCGACTCATTGGATAATTCCTAATGGTTAGAATTACCATAACCTGTCAATAGGATATTCTCTTGAAGAATGTGATGTAAGAATTTTCTTTGACCTGAGATCGTTATAGTAATTGACAAGTTATTTATTGTGCTTTGATACTAGACACCTATGGCCCTAGGGCGATAGTTGAAAGGATATTGGGTACGATTAAATACTTGTAGAATTAGTGATTGATCAAGATGGAATCTGTCAACTCTTGGTAATAAGTTTAACATCCATGTTGTCATGAATTATAAACGACAACTAAGACCTTGGCCAGGGCAATTGAATGAAAGAAGAAATGAGTTTCTTAGGTCATTCAATGGTCGATTATATTTGACATCAATACATAGTTGGTCGCCTATTAGGATTTGACAGTTGAACCATATCCTAGGGTGATCCAGAGCTATAAGGACAGAAGAGATTACTACAATATTCTTCTACGGGTTCTTGAGAGTAAATTGTATACTTTATGCTATCTGGTCGTTAAGGAGTGTTGCTAGACGTCACCCTTGATTAGTATATTGATATGGTCAATTTACTACCGGTTTAGTATTGAACCTATGGGGTCGCACACTAACGAGTGTTGTGCTCTTTGCTAAAGGATTAATTATTTTATTGTTTGGTAATTAAATTGTAGAATTTAAATAGTCAATAATTTAAATTATTAGTCCAAATGAAATATTATTATATTCTTTGCTCGCACAGAGGATATAATTGATATTGTGAACAAATTGAAGTTTTTTATTTGGAATAGAAAATTAAATTATCTCTTGGTTGAAATATATATGTGATATATGTAATTAATATTTATTTGTAAAAAGTGTGCATATAAAGTATTAATAAAAACTTATTTGGAAATCCAATTTAGAATTGGAATGGATAACAAAGTCCAAAAATGGACGTGAGATTAGCTCAAACCCATTAAGAATGGGATTGATATATTTTAATATAAAATATTAGTTAATTCTCAAAATCCAATCCAATTTGGAATTGAACTTGAAAGTCCATAAAAGGACGTCGACAACTCAAACTAGTTTTTTGTTCTTTTCAATAGGAAAATTCCAATGGTCACGTTAACCATTGAGAATGTGATTACGAGTTTTTGTACAAAATTCCATGAAGTTTATTTTGGAATAAATTGTTACTCTAAGTAAATCATAACCTCAACTAAATAGGAAAAGGGTTTATAGGTGATGCAATATAAAGGGTGATGAAACACAATTTGCATTATTAATTCTTGAGAAGAAAAATCACTTTGTGAAAGTGAGAGTGCAACACAAACCAAGAGAGAAAATACAATTACAAGAAAAGTGTTTCTTATTCTTCTAACATTGAGTTGAGATTTTCGAGAAAAATTTCAGCACAATATTTTGTTCAATTTGTTCACGGGTTTCATTGATGAAAGAGTTGATAGCAAGGATCGGTCTTGGTGTGGATACGCGTAGAGTTTTCACACTATCGAAGAATTTGGATCGAGACTCTCTTCACCAGGTACGTCTTAGATCCGATCTTTGACATGTAAATAAATTTTAAACACGAAAAGTTATGCCTAGGATTGTTATTGTCTTCCGCTGCGTGTTACGAACATCTATATGCAATCCTTCAGTGGTATCAGAGCCGTGGTTTATTGTGTCTAAAATGTATTTACGAAATATTTTAAGATTATATTTGAAGAGTTCAAACCATAATACATGTGTCTTGCGCTATAGTCAAATTGTTTGAATGCATATGAATTGATATTATTTTATTGTGAATAAAATATGTATACATATAAGTTAAACTATTGAGATAGTTCGTAACTTAAATTTGAAATTTTGTATTAGATACGACGGTAATCTATAATAGGTTATTGGATTCTACTGTTATTTTAATTGTTATTAGTTCATGAGATGATAGTTAACAATAATATTTTGGCATGAATTCTTTTTATGTGATATATAAGATAAACATGTTAGAAGATGTTTGATTTCGTTTTTATTGTCATGTGCTTGTTGATTATATAATTTTGAATTATTATTACATGTGATGTAAAATTAATTTAGGACTAAGCATGTAGATAACATGAACTAAATTCACATGCTATAAAAGATTTGATCGTCATGTTATTAGAAGTTGTTTTAGTAACAACCTCTTACTAAAATTTGAGTTCTTAAATAATAAAATATAAAGTATTTTATTATAGAGCTATCCAACAAAGTAAATAATTTAACTTATTTCTTGTTTATAAGGAGCGGCCTGACTACCAGGAGACTTATAGTTCGAGAATATGTTAAAATTATTTATTGCATTAGATGTATGGATTGAAAGAATTATTCAATTTTACACTTGACGCCTGGACTACCCGGGGAGTATAAAATTTAATAAGTTCTTTGCTATCATGATGGTTGAACTCAACTATGCCAATAGGATCGACCCGACTACCAGGGAACTATTTGACATAGATCTAATTAAGGAAATTATATGGGGATACAATTGGTAAGAGTACCTACCTTTAAAATATATATGAGAAACGACTTGAATTCCAAGGGTGTCATGACCCAAAATCCTAATCCAGGTCGTGATGGCGCCCAACAACGGGGTTAGGCAACCTAACGTCAATTTCACTAAGTGTTACCCCTTTCCAATTGATTATATATTCCAATATCTTACAATTTTAAACAGATTTAGACATGATATTAAAAAAAATGATAACCCAGTAATAAAGCGGTAACGATGCGTGGGCCAAAAGATAAGCATATATAGGAATATACAGCCCAAAACCCAAAAGAAACACTACATGTGTGTGCCAGGATCTAGTGTCATGAGTGTTATGGGCATACTACTGAATGTACAAAGGATGATAATATATACAATCCTGGTGTCTGGATGAATAGACGGGAAACAAAAGTAAGTGAAACTCCATGGTGCTGCTAGAAATCGCCAAAGGGAGTAGCTCACCGTGAAGTCAAGTCCACTACGGTCACTATCTCGATCTGGTCTGATAACCAGATGCACAAGCCTCGGAACCTGTACAGTTAGGTACAGAAGTGCAGCATGAGTACATATTAAATAAATATGTACCCAGTGAGTATCCTGTCTAATCTCGAAGAAGGAGTGACGAGAAGTCGACTTGACACTCACTAAGGTCCAACAACATGATATAACAATGATAAAATAAAAGCAGTAGACATGTAAGAGAGTGAATAGCAATTATGTATAAAGCACAACAATTCAAGAAAAATACTGGGACAATAACAATGGCCTCTTTCTTTCCCCCAAATATCTAGTACAAGTCAACAACCATGAAAATAATGCCAAATACTCATGCGCACACAGGAATAAGACAACCGGCCGGAGTCATAAGGAAACAAAATAGATATGCACTGCCGAGGATCGAACGGCCCGAACCATAAGTGTGTCTTTCATTGCAACCATATCATAACATAGTACAACTTCGTCCATGCACTGCCGAGGATCGAACGGCCCGTACCAAAAGTGCATTCTCAATTATCTCATCTCTGTGCACTGCCGAGGATCAATCGGCCCATCCCAAAAGTGCACCTTTCAATCCGCCGTGGAGTACGACCCGCTCCCATAAGAGTGGGGGAAATCACACATCGCTCACGGAATGTAAATCGCGAAGCGGTCATATGCACACACAATAACATATAAAACTTACTTTCCATAACCAATTCCTTTTAATTCACAATTTCCATAAAACCTCAGAGAAACCATACTGTACATAACATGTTCTCATAGTACATACGGCGTTACAAGGAAGCGATTAAGGAATTTCAAGGAAAGCATATAAGGCATTTCAAGGAACACATACAAGGCATTTTCAAGGAAGCATACAGGGCATGATGTGGGCCTAACTACCCGAACATAACAATCATAGCCGCTACGTACGGACTCTCGTCACTTGGTGCATACGTAGCCCCCAAAAAAATTACTCATAGCATAAACATCATCTATGGGGACAATTCCCTCTTACAAGGTTAGAAAGGAGACTCACCTCATGTGGAATCTACCCCTCAGATCAATGATGCGCCCGGAACTCCGAACTCTACCCTCGAGGGCTCGCAACTAGCCAAATACAGTAGAATTACATCAATTCATGTTTAAAGAAAAGGGATCTTCTCATTTATCCCAAAATTCACATTCTTGAAGAATTTCTAAATTTCAACCCCGGGCCCACACACTCAAATTTCGAAAATTCTCGAAGGGATCACTCACCCGTAGCCTAAGGATCATTAATATGTGATTTCTACTTGAATTCATGGCCTTAAACGGAAAATCACAAAATCCCCAAGAGCCCTAAAGTTACTACCCAGTTTCATGATTTTTGATAATTTAGTAGAGAATTTAACTAGAAATTGATGTTTGAAACTAGTGTAAAATAGAGAATTTACTTACCTCAAGTACCAGGTTGAAGGCCCTCTTGGAAGCTCTCAAATAACAGAAGGAAGAATATGGAAATGGAGGAAATAACTTAAATCCCGTATATAAACTACCCTGCCCAGATGTCCCTTCAGCGCGAACGCGACAAGGGCAACGCGTCCGCGAAGGCCAATGGCCCAGGCCTCAAGAGGCCCTTCTACGCGAACGCGAAAGAGAGCCTGCGAACGCGGAGGCTAGCTGGGCTAGACCTTCGCGAACGTGGTTGAACAGGTGCGAACGCGAAGACAAACGGTAGCTGGGCCGGCCCAATTGGCTGGACCCTATGCGAACGCGACGGAGGGCCCGCGAACGCGGAGGCTAGCTGGGCTAGACCTTCACGAACGCGGCTGGAGGGGTGCGAACACGAAGGCCAGGGGGCCCAACCCATCGCGAACGCGGGTTGGGGAACGCGAACGCATAGAGCATCCGTAGCTCCTGCCCAATTCCTTCTTTACGAACGCAGCCACCCTCCCGCGAACGCGAAGAAGGAAACCAGATACAGAAAATTTTGGTTTTTAGCATTAAGCTCTGAGGGGTCCGAAACTCACCCGAGCTCCCCGGGACCCCGCCCAAAGGCACCAGTAAGTCTGTATTCATGATATGGACTCGCTCGAACTTCCAGAATCAGAAAAACAACAACGAAACTCAGAATTTGACCCCAAAACCAAATTGAATCAACACTTTGAACTTAGAGGTCTAGAATTCATTTCAATGTGCCGAAACGACCTATACTACTCGGAATGACTTCAAATTTTGCAGACAAGTCATAAATGACATAACGGAACTGTTCCTGGTCTCGGAATTTCATTCGGACCTCGATATCATAAAATCACGTTCCAAACCAAATCTCAAATTTAAGGAAATCCTTATTTCCATATTGGGCGCCGAAACGTTCCCGGGTTATCAATAACCCATTCCGAACATACACACCAGTCTGAAATCATCAAACGAAGCTACTGACACTGTCGGAGCTCGATTCCGAGGTCGTTTGCTCAAAATATTGACCGAAGTCAAACTTGGCCAAATAGGCCAACCTTAAGGAACCAAGTGTTCTTATATTGCTCAAAACACTTCCAAATCCTGAACCACTTGTCCCCGTAAGTCACAAATCACAAGAAGCCGCTATGGGAAGACTTAAACAGGGGAACAGGGTCCGACAACGTAAAACGACCGGTCGGGTCGTTACATTCTCCCCCTCTTAATCAAACGTTCGTCCTCGAATGGGACTAGAATCATACCTGGAGTGCTGAATAGCTGTGGATATCTGCTGCGCATGTCCTCCTCGGACTCCCAATGTAACGACCTGACCGGTTGTTTTGAGATCCACCGCGTCGTTCAGCAGTTGGGAGTCACGAATAGCTTTATTTCAGGTATATTGACTTGTGCATATGGTCGAAATTGAAATTCAGTAAGATTGGAGTTGAATTTAAAGGAAAAAAATTCTCATTTCAGAAGTCTTAAGTTGAAGAAATCGAGTAAGGCTGGGATTTTGAGTAAAAGACCTCGGAATCAGGATCCGAGAGTTCCAGCAGGTTTGTATGATGATTTCGGACCTGGGCGTATGTGCGGAACAGATTTTGGATAACCCGAAAGCGTTTTGGTGCATATTGTGGAAGTCAGCATTTTTGAAGAAATTACCTAAGTTTGGCTTGAAGTGAATTTCAATGATATTGATGTTCGTTTGGGATTCCGAGTTTGGGAATAGCTTCGTATGGTGATTATGGATGTGAGAGCGCAGTCAGAAGTAAATTTGGATATCCGGAAGTCAATTTAAGGTCATTTGGCTAAAGATAGAAAACTGAAGGTTTTTGAAGAATTCGACCGGAAATGGAAATTTTGATATCGGGATCAGAATGCGATTCCGGAATTTGGAGCAGGTCCGCAATGTCGAATATGACTTTCCTGCAAAATTTGAGATCAATCGGACGTGATTTGATAGGTTTCGGCATCGGATGTGAAAGTTAGAAATTTCAAAGTTCATAAAGTTGGATTTTAGTACGATTCATGATTTCGGCATTGTTTGATGTGATTTGAAGCCTCGATCAAGTTCGTGGGATGTTATGGGATTGAGTCGTGTGTTTGGACGAGGTCCCGAGGGCCTCGGGTGTGTTTCGGGGTGGTTTCGGGGCATTTCGGGTTGAATTTATGTTGCTGGTTTTCTGGTGTATCTGGTGTGCTGTGCGATCGCAGCCTTTGAAATGCGATCGCGGAGAAGAAATTAGAGGGCTGGAATTTTGGCTTGTGCGATCGCACCTGAAGGTATGCAATCGCACAGAAGGAAAATTTAGGCTGCAGAGAATTGGCCTGTGCGACCGCAGGTGATCCTGTGCGATCGCACAGGGTGTGCTTGGAGGCTTCTGAGACTTAGGATTGTGCGAACGCATGAGAACTTATGCGAACGCACAGGAGGAATTATGGAAGCAGCATGGAAGGGATGTGCGATCTCGGAAGCATGTGGTGCGATCGCACAGGGTCGGTTCTGGGCAGTGTTGATTTAAAACGGGATTTTGGCATTTCGCCCTCATTTTACATATGCCGTGGACGGATTTTGAGAGCATTTCAAGGAAGATTTCAACCAAGATTCAGAGGTAGGATCATTCTACTTATTTCCAAGTTAAATACAAGATTATATCATGGATTAGAACATGAAAATTAGGGAAATTTTGTGGAAAAATTAGTATTTTGAAAAAAACCTAGAAATTTGGAAATTTGGATTTTAGCCACGAATTGAGCATGAATAATTGAGTAAAATGTGTAATTGAATTAGTAAAGCTTCGGGTAGGGATTTTCTTCAAGAATTTTCAAGGTCCAGGCACGTGGGCCCGAGGGCATTTTGGTAATTTCATCGAGTCGGGCTTAGGAACTTTGTAATTTGAATTGGTTATGATCTATTGAGTATATTTTCATTGAATTATCGTTATTTGGATAGTTTGGGAGCATTGCGCATCTATTTTAGTCGTCGTAAATGCTTGGAAGCCGGTGATGAACCTTCGGAGCGAGGTGAGTCTCATTTCTAACCTTGTACGAGGGAATTGTCCCCTTAGGTGTTCTACATACTACATGTAATTGTTTGCTGGGGCTACGTACGTACCAAGTGACGAGAGTCCGTACGTAGCGGCTACTATTGTTATGCCCGGGTAGTTAGGCCCCACATCATGCCCTGTATACTTCTTGTAATGAATTATATGTATGTTATAATATCTTGTTGTGTGGTTTTGTTTCTCTGAGATTTATGGATCTTAAAATAATATGGAAGGAAATTGTTTTCACGGAAAAATATTATGAAATGAATTGACTTACGGGAAGGAATATGAAAGAAATTATTTATGGAAAGTATTATGAAAGGAAAAGAAATGACTTATAAGTTTTGTACTCATGTAAGATATTATTGTTTCCCCGAGCTTTCATTTACTTAAATAATTGGAAATAATCGTGGTGAGATGAAATTTACATTATGTGTGCGCATGTTGTAGCTTAAATGAACTTTACATCCTGTGTGCGCATGTTGTCGCTTCATAATTTACATCACGCGAGCGATATGTAATTTCCTTCACTCTTATGGGAGCGGTCCGTACACCATGGCGGATTTATAGTGCACTCTTGGTACGGGCCGGTCGATCCCCGGCAGTGCAAAGGGATTTAATTAAGAATGCACTCTTGGTACGGGCTGGTCGATCCCCGGCAATGCATGGACGAAGTTACACTATGATATGATATGATTACATTGATAGACGCACTCTTGGTACGGGCCGGTCGATCCTCAACAGTGCGTAGGCAGATTATTGTTAAGCATACACTCTTGGTACGGGCCGCTCGATCCTTGGCAGTGCATAGCTATTCTTCACTATGATATGATATAATTACATTGTTAAGCATGCACCCTTGGTATGGGCCGGTCGATCCCCGGCAATGCATAGTTATTCTCCCACATGACTCTAGCCGGTTGTTTTATTCCTGTGTGCGCATGATTATTTGGCATTGTTTCATGGATACTGACTTATGTTTGACATTTTGGGGGAAATAAAGTGGCCATTGTTACCGTTCCAGTACTTACTTGGATTTCTGTTCTTTATACATAATTATTACTCACTATCTTACATGTCTTCTGCTTTTATTTGTTTTATCATTTTTATATCATACTGTTTGACCTTAGTGAGTGTCAAGTCGACCTCTCGTCACTACTTCTTCGAGATTAGACGGGATACTCACTGGGTACATATATGTATATGTACTCATACTACACTTTCTGTGTATTTTGTTGCACATGTACCTTTATAGTACAGTGATTGATTTGGAGACTTATACGGGCTACATTCTTCCAGAGGCGTTCCACAGCTGTCGGAGTCTCCCTTCTATGTACTTACATTTTATATTTATTGCCTTTGTCCAATTTGTTTTTCGTACAAGCATTGTATAATTGTATAAATCCTTAGAAATTGCTCATGGACTTGTGTCACCGGGTTCTGGGGATGTCGTGGTATTTCTTTTCGGTATTAAGTTGGGTTTTTTTTTGCCATATTTAAATTACGAAATTTATTTATTTAATAATGAAAATGCAAGAAGAGGCTTCGATTCTAAGATGTTAAACAGGAAGTGTTCCAACTGATTAAGGGGTCGGCTTGCCTGACAGTGGTGTCCGGCTCCGTCACAACTCATAGGTTTTGGGTCGTGACAACGTGGTATCAGAGCTCTAGGTTCCCGTAGGTTTCAAGAGTAATGAGCAAGTCTAGTAGAGTCTTGCGGATCGGTACGGAGACGTCTGTACGTATCTTCGAGAGGCTACAGGGCTATTAGGAGTACTTCCCTTCTTGATTCCTCATCGTGCGATTTGATTCCATTAGGGCTTATGCCTATGTTTCTTCCTACTCAATATTATACGTCGCGAAGACCTTTCTATGATTCGAGGAGTTGATGAATTGAAATGGTGCTACGGATATGGTGCGAGATGTTTTCCATGTGCAGTTGGTTGGGGCTGTTGTTGTTTCCCTGCTGAAGAATAATATGTTGTATCAACTCAGTAATTGTGTTTCTGAGGACTTTGAAGCCATGATCAGGTTGTTATCAAACTTACGATTGGTTATGGCGCGATGTTGATATGAGGATAGGACGTTTTCCCATGTGTTGGGGTGATGAACGGTTTGAACGGAGGTCTTCTTAGAGTGTGATTTCGAGATTTCAATATTTTTGTTCCGGCGGAGAAAAATCATTTGGATTATAGATGGTCAGGCTTGGGTGATAAAATTAATGAAGCTTGGTGTTATCGAGCAAGGTGGAGTATTCACCCGTGTTGTGGTACAGATGTTTGATCGAATAGAACATGTTAAGTTCGTTGGTGCTCTAGTTCTTCGGTTACCTTGGGTTAGAGTGTTGTGAAGCGGTATTGAAGAAGCAGCTATTATAGACCGTGGTGTGCAGTGGTTAAGGTATTGAATGAGCATTTCTAATGAAGGTAGATCAAGAAAGTTGATCATCAGAGAGTTTGAAGTCGTAGGGATCTGATGGTTCAAGAGCTACAGAGAATAATATTGGATTAAGGCCGCAACTGAGAAGCATACGATGAAGGGAGCCATGTGAAAAGTGTTAGGTAGTGGCTAAATCTCTAAATGCCAGGCGTCGAAGGAGGAAGTCGGCTACTTTCTTAAAGGAATGAGTCCAACTAAGTAAGAAGTGGCAGTATAGCCTATGAGTTCAGTGGTAAGGCGGTTGCCTGCCTTAGGAAGGAGTTGAAGTGATTTGAGAAATTTTGTGGACAGGGGTAGGTCCACAAGCTTAAACCGAAATGTTGGTTATTCGGCGGAAGGTTAGATGCCACCGAGAGGAGTTGTTGGGATGAAGAAGGACGCAACATAGCTTGGAATCAGAAGCTATTGTCGCGCGCATGGTGGATGTCCCCGAGGAGCGGTCGGACAAGTAAAGTCAGTGAATGAGTACAGGCTTAGGATGGGGGTCTTGTTATTGAAGAAAGTGAGAATCATAGCGTAATGGTAGGTGTCAGTTGGCTAGTTTCCTCGGGTGGGTTGTCTTTTATGAGTAGGTTAGCGGTTGTAGGGATGGTAAGTTCTGTGCGGAGTCCTAGTTGCTAATCGGTAGGAGGCAGAATGTGCGAGTAGTGCTAGAGGATTCGAGTATTTGGGGGATACTAATGGGGAAATTCAGAGGAATTGGACGGATTGGTTGAGCAAGGTCATGTCAACAAAGAAGAAAGGATCTCAGCAGTGTCTGGAGTGGTGCAGGGAGTAGCTTCGGGCTAAGTGGGGGAGTCCCGCCACCTGCAATTGGGTTGTAAGGTTGTGTCCTCATGGGATTGCGGATTGTCAGTATATTGGCAACTTGTTACAACTAAGAGAAAGGATTAAAGCAGTAATTGAGTATGGCATTTGATACATGTGTACGAAGTTGGTCCTAGTGGACCAGGGTTAGACTATGGAAGATTTAGAATTTGTGCTTAAGGCTTAGGCAAGTTGTAAGGGAAGTGACTCAGTCACGTGCTTTATTGAGAGCATGTTCATGTGCTAGAAGAGCCTTGGATTTGATTGTATTCGGGGCCAGTCAGAGTGAGTGAATCTCAGCAGTGGTCCTAGTGAATTCGAAGGTTAGAAGTTGTGGTGTTTAAGGGTTTCAGGCAGCCGTATGATTGAGAATCGAGCTTTTGCAGCATAATCTCTGAGGAGAAGGAAAATGGTTGGAGTGTCCTATGTTATTTCAGCACGCAGGATAGAATTGGAGGAGTGAGAGAAATAAACTCCGAGTTGTAGAAAGATTATCAGGAGGTTGTGAGACGGGTTGCGGAATTTAGGCAGCATGGTCTCGTGAATCAAGGTCACTCAGGATGAGTGAGGGTTGAGTTGCTATGAGTTGAAAGAAGTTACTATTATCCTGAGGCAATTAAAGATGATTAAAAGAAGATGGATTGGTTAGCCATGATGGAACGACGCATGTACGACAGTGATGGGTTCCTTCGGTATGATTGAGTACGTGAATAGTTTGTGCAGATGTGTGTGGGGCTCGTCGGCCGTCGTAATAGATTTCATTTGGAAGCATTCAAGTGCTATGGCCTGTTAGGTGTAGGCGGATCCCGGAAGGTTTATGGTGGTTCAGACCACTACTTAACGATTTGCATGTATTGTGATTGTGATAGCTCACTTGTGTGTTGTTATGGTTCTCATGAGTTGAAGCAAATAAAAGGTTTCTATATGTGATGAAGTGTTCACCCTGTTAGTGGTTTAGGAGTTATGATGTAACTTCCTATGATATTCCATATTGGCATGTTATGTGCAATAAGCGGTATGTAACTGGAAGTAAGAATCAAGATTTGCGGTTCGGTGTTAACAAGGATGTCATGATGCACAGAGGAGCAAGACCAAAGGATTTAAATTATTAGAATAAACTGATATTGTCTTCAGTGTCATCTGCGTTCGGTGTTTGGTGAAAGAGGCTTGTATCCTAGTTACGGGTCCTTGAATTGTTTTACAGCCTTAGGATGGTCGGTGGTATTGATATGCATACTTGTTGCCTTGTGTGGAAAGTCGTGGGAGTGTGACCACGGGAAGATTGTGTAAGCGTGACTTGTAGTCACCTGATTGATTGCAGAATTAGACCATGTATAAAGGGGAGTAATGTTGCTTAATTAAGAATTTATGCTTGGAAGGCGCTCGGCTCAGTTGGTTGCGGATTGTGGGGTGTTTATCTCGGCTTTGATGGTTGTCCTCGTGTGTATAAGAAAAAAGAGGCAGGTTGTTTGGACCAAGGTAAGGCTATCAGCCTAGTTCAATGCGAGCAGAATCAGCTTGAAGTGAGTGAATAGACTTAAACAAGATTTTGGGCTTCATGCGAGTCAGAGGTGTTAATTTCAGTTTGGCACTCCTCAAGGAGGGGCATTGGGATATCAGGTGTTGTCCCGTCTTCGTCAAATTCATGTGATATTGCGATTGTGCCGTGTGAGTTGTGAAATGGCTTGGTAATTTCTTACGTGTTGAGATTCCGCGTAGTGATGTGGTGATGTGAGCAGGATGGCTCCTAAGATTCAGATTATATATCGCACCTCAATCGTGCTGGATTTTTGTAGCATATGGCTCTATCAGTCTCCCCAGAATGGTACTATGCACTTAGCGTGCTTGTGACCGATATTCAGTGACTTGTAATAGTAAGCAATTCAGCTTCGTGTATATTTCCTTATGTAAATCTTATGAGGGGATCAGGTGGCACGCCGCCACAAGTATGTTATTTGGATCGGGTTGCGCGCCGCAACGGTGTGATGTTGAGCAAGACTCCTATAATGATTATTCTTGTGTTTTACTTCCTATTTCTCTGAGGAAAGTTCATATTTATAGCGTAAGTCGGGTAGTCCCTTCCTGATGTCGTTTCCTTATGTGTCGTGTTCGAATTGTGGCCTATTGGCGCATTGTGGCATCGTGTGAGACTGTTGGTTATGCCTGGGGTGACTGGTTATCTGAGCAGTTCATACTGGGTGAGACGAGATTGATAAATTTGGGATCGGTGTGTTATGATTATGCGAGTTTATTGCAAGGTATTTGCCATTATTGATTTGCAATGAGATGATGATCTAAGTTTAGAGGAAGGTTTTCAACGTGTGGTTAACTCTGCAGATGGTTATGAATTCCTACACATTTCCTCCGTTGTGGTGGTATCGTCAGAGTTATAGCAAAATGTATTAATGTAACTTATAAGGTGCTTTGAGAGCATCAAAGTCGCAGAATTTTGGCTATTAAGATCCAAGGAGCGTCATTGTGGTCAGATAATGGATCAGACGGTGTATGGTGCTGATTCAGCAAGGGCATGCCGTTGTGTTCTGGTGCCTCGTGTGGTAGTTGATTCGGTGTTCAAATGTTAGAAACAGGCCTGGCAGAGAATTTCAGATGTTAGAACTAAGTTCTGAGCTTATTGTATGAATAAAGGAGGATATTTTCAGATTTGATCAAGCTTATGTGCTCAACTGAGTTGTGGTAGCCCGGGCAGGTGCACGAGGTGTTAAACAGTGATTCCAGGTAATTCTGGGGTAGTTCCTGGCACGTTCGAGGACGAACGTCCGTTTAAGTGGGGGAGAATGTAACGACCCGACCAGTCGTTTTGAGATCCAGTGCGTCGTTCAGCAGTTGGGAGTCACGAACAGCTTCATTTTAGGTATATTGACTTGTGCATATGGTCGGAATTGAAATTAAGAAGATCGGAGTTGAATTTAAATGAAAATTCTCATTTCAGAAGTCTTAAGTTGAAGAAATCGAGTAAGGCTGGGATTTTGAGTAAACGACCTGGGAATCAGGATCCGAGAGTTCTAGCAGGTTTTCATGATGATTTCGGACTTGGGCGTATGTCCGGAACGGGTTTTGGATAACCCGAGAGCGTTTCGGTGTATATTGTGGAAGTCAGCATTTTTGAAGAAATTTCCTAAGTTTGGCTTGAAGTACATTTCAATTATATTGATGTCCGTTTGGGATTCCGAGTCTGGGAATAGCTTTGTATGTTGATTCTGTAGTTGGGAGCGCGATCGAAAGTGAATTCGGATATCCGAAAGTCAATTTAAGGTCATTTGGCTAAAGATAGAAAACTGAAGGTTTTTGAAGAATTCGACCAGAAATGGAAATTTTGATATCGGGGTCAGAATGCGATTCCGAAAGTTGGAGCAGGTCCGTAATGTCGAATATGACTTGCCTGCAAAATTTGAGATCAATCGGACGTGATTTGATATGTTTCGGCATCGGATGTGAAAGTTAGAAATTTCAAAGTTCATAAAGTTGGATTTTAGTGCGATTCGTGATTTTGGCGTTGTTTGATGAGATTTGAAGCCTCGAGAAAGTTCGTGGGATGTTATGAGACTGAGTCGTGTGTTTGGACGGGGTTCCGAGGGCCTCGGGTGTGTTTCGGGGTGGTTTCGGGGCATTTCAGGTTGAATTTCTGTTGCTGGTTTTCTGGTGTATCTGGTGTGCTGTGTGATCGCGGCCTTTGAAATGCGATCGCGGAGAAGAAATTGAAGGGCTCGAATTTTGGCTTGTGCGATCGCACCTGAAGGTATGCAATCGCATAGAAGGAAAATTTAGGCTGTAGAGAATTGGCCTATGCGATCGCAGGTGATCCTGTGCGATCGCACAGGGTGCGCTTGGAGGCTTCTGGGGCTTAGGCTTTTGCGAACACATGAAGACTTATGCGAACGCGCAGGAGGAATTTTGGAAGCAGCATGGAAGGCATGTACGATCGCGGAAGCCTGTGGTGCGATCGCACAGGGTCGGTTCTGGGCAGTGTTGATTTAAAACGGGATTTTGGCATTTCTCACTCATTTTACATATGCCATGGACGGATTTTGAGAGCATTTCAAGGAAGATTTCAACCAAGCTTCAGAGGTAAGATCATTCTACTTATTTCCAAGTTAAATACAAGATTATATCATGGATTAGAACATGAAAATTAGGGAAAATTTGTGGAAAAATTAGTATTTTGAAGAAAACCTAGAAATTTGGAAATTTGGATTTTAGCCACGAATTGAGCATGAATAATTGAGTAAAATGTGTAATTGAATTAGTAAAGCTTCGGGTAGAGATTTTCTTCAAGAAATTTCGAGGTCCGGGCACGTGGGCCCGAGGGCATTTTGGTCATTTCATTGAGCCGGGCTGAGGAACTTTGTAATTTGAATTGGTTATGATCTATTGAGTATATTTTCATTGAATTATCGTTATTTGGATAGTTTGGGAGCGTTGCGCATCCATTTTAGTCGTCGTAGAGGCTTGGAAGCCGGTGATGAATCTTCGGAGCGAGGTGAGTCTCCTTTCTAACCTTGTAAGAGGGAATTGTCCCCTTAGGTGTTCTACATGCTATATGTAATTGTTTGCTGGGGCTACGTACGTACCAAGTGACGAGAGTCCGTACGTAGCGGCTACTATTGTTATGTCCGGGTAGTTAGGCCCCACATCATGCCCTGTATACTTCTTGTAATGAATTATATGTATGTTATAATATCCTGTTGTGTGGTTTTGTTTCTCTGAGATTTATGGATCTTAAAATAATATGGAAGGAAATTGTTTTCACGGAAAAATATTATGAAATGAATTGACTTACGGGAAGGAATATGAAAGAAATTATTTATGGAAAGTATTATGAAAGGAAAAGAAATGACTTATAGATTTTGTACTCATGTAAGATATTATTGTTTCCCCGAGCTTTCATTTACTTAAATAATTGGAAAGAATCTTGGTGAGATGAACTTTACATTCTGTGTGCGCATGTTGTCGCTTAAATGAACTTTACATCATGTGTGCGCATGTTGTCGCTTCCTAATTTACATCCCACGAGCGATATGTAATTTCCTTCACTCTTATGGGAGCGGGTCGTACACCACGGCGGATTTATAGTGCACTCTTGGTACGGGCAGGTCGATCCCCGGGAGTGCATGGACGAAGTTACACTATGATATGATATGATTACATTGATAGACGCACTCTTGGTACGGACCGGTCGATGCTCGGCAGTGCGTAGGCAGATTATTGTAAAGCATGCACTCTTGGTAAGGGCCGGTCGATCCCCGACACTGCATAGCTATTCTTCACTATGATATGATATAATTACATTGTTAAGCATGCACTCTTGGTACGGGCCGGTCGATCCCCGGCAGTGCATAGCTATTCTCCCCCATGACTCTAGTCGGTTGTTTTATTCATGTGTGTGCATGATTATTTGGCATTGTTTCATGGATACTGACTTATGTTTGATATTTGGGGGAAAGAAAGTGGCCATTGTTACCATTCCAGTACTTACTTGGATTTCTGTGCTTTATACATAATTGCTACTCATTGTCTTACATGTCTTTTGCTTTTATTCGTTTTATCATTGTTATATCATACTGTTGGACCTTAGTGAGTGTCAAGTCGACCTCTTGTCACTACTTCTTCGATATTAGACGGGATACTCACTGGGTACATATATGTATATGTACTCATACTACACTTTCTGTGTATTTTGTTGCACAGGTGCCTTTATAGTACAGTGATTGATTTGGAGACTTATCGAGCTGCATTCTTCCAGAGGCGTTCCACAGCTGCCGGAGTCTCCCTTCTGTGTACTTACATTTTATATTTATTGCCTTTGTCCAATTTGTTTTTCGGACAAACGTTGTATAATTGTATAAATCCTTAGAAATTGCTCATGGACTTGTGTCACCGGGTTCTGGGGATGTCGTGGTATTTCTTTTCGGTATTAAGTTGGGTTTTTTTTTGCCATATTTAAATTAAGAAATTAGAAGAGGCTTCGATTCTAAGATGTTAAACAAGAAGTGTTCCAACTGATTAAGGGGTTGGCTTGCCTGACAGTGGTGTCCGGCGCCGTCACAACCCATAGGTTTTGGGTCGTGACACCCAAGTCGCCTCATCGACTGGTAGGCCCCTCCACTGGACCTTCACGGCAGAAACTCTCTTAGACCTCAATTGGCGGTCCTCTCGATCAATAATAGCAACTGGCTCCTCCTCGAAGCCCAACTTCTCATCTAACTGAATAGTGCTGAAATCAACTACGTGAGAGAAATCGGCATGATATTTCCGGAGCATGGATACATGAAAAACCATATGAACTCCAGATAAACTGGGAGGTAACGCTATCTCATATGCAACCTCTCCTCCGCGCCTCAATACCTCGAAAGGACCTATAAACCTTGGGCTCAGCTTTCCCTTCTTCCCGAATCTCATGATGCCCTTCATCGGCGAAACCTTTAGCAGAACCTTATCTCCCTCCATAAATCTCTCCTGAATGATCTTCACTCTTTCCAAAGCATCTCTCACCAGATCTGTGCCATATAACTTGGCCTCGCCAGGCTCAAACCACCCGATAGGAGAACGACATCGCCGACTATATAAAGCCTCCAAAGGAGCCATCTCTATGCTGAACTGATAACTGTTATTGTATGCAAACTCCGCCAAAGGAAAGAATTGGTCCCACTGACCGCCAAAATCAATCACACAAGCCCTGAGCATATCCTCCAAAATCTGAACTGTGCGCTCCGACTGGCCATCAGTCTGAGGGTGAAATGCTGAGCTGAGATCTATCTGAGTGCCCATCTCACTGTGCAATGCTCTCCATAAGTGCGAAGTGAACTGAGGACCTCGATCTGATATAATAGACACAGGCACGCCATGCAACCGGACTATCTCTCAAATATAAATCTGAGCCAGCCTCTCTGTAGTGTAAGTAGTAGCCAATGGAATGAAATGCGCCGATTTGGTCAATCTATCCACAATGACCCAAACCGCGTCAACCTTCCGCAAGGTCCGAGGCAACCCAACCACGAAGTCCATAGTGATGCGCTCCTATTTCCCCTCAGGAATGGGCATCTGCTGAAATAAGCCTCCTGGACTCTGGTGCTCGTACTTGACCTGCTGACAATTGAAATACTTAGCCACATACTGCACTATATCCTTCTTCATCCGCCTCCACCAGTAATACTGCTTCAAATCACGATACATCTTCATCGCTCCTGGATGAACATAATACCGAGAACTGTGCGCCTCTGCTAGAATCCTCTCCCTCAGACCATCAATATCAAGAACACACCATTGGCCTTGGAGTCTCAGAACACCATCCTCGCCCAAGGTAACCTCCTTGGGCCTCCCCTGGACCACCGTATCCCGAAGCTCTGCAAGACATGGATCATCAAATTGTCGAGCCTTAATCTCCCCCAACAATGAAGACTGAGCAACTACATGAGCCAAAACTCGACGAGGCTCCGAAAGGTCCAATCTCACAAGGCGATTGGCCAAGGACTGAATGTCCAAGGCTAAAGGTCTCTCCTCGGCTGCAATGTAGGCCAAGCTACCCATACTCGCTGCCCTCCTGCTCAAAGCATCTGCTACTACATTCGCCTTGCCCGGGTGATACAAAATAGTGAGATCATAGTCTTTTAACAACTCAATCCATCTTCGCTGCCTCAAATTAAGGTCCTCTGCTTAAACAAATGCTGCAAACTGCGGTGGTCAGTGTAGACCTCACATGACACACCATACAAATAGTGCCTCCAAATATTCAAAGCATGATCGCCGCCAACTCTAAGTCATGCATAGGATAATTCTTTTCTTGAACCTTCGGCTGGCGCGAAGCATAAGCGATAACCCTGCCATCCTGCATCAACACACATCCCAACCAGACGCGTGAAGCGTCGAAATATAAAGTATACATCCCAGACTCAGAAGGCAATGATAGAACTGGTGTTGAGGTCAACACTGACTTGAGCTTCTGAAAGCTCGCCTCACACTCGTCGGACCATCGAAACGGGGCATTCTTCTGAGTCAATCTAGTCAATGGAGCTGAAATAGAAGAGAATCCCTCTACAAACCGCCGATAATAGCCTGCTAGACCATGAAAATTCCTGATCTCTGTACATTGATATCATTTTAAAAACGTATAACATAGATAATTCCAAAAGAGGCTATCTGTCGATATGCACTGGAATTACTCTCGGTAGGGAGGATTGTCCTAAAACACCTTAAGAGAGAGAACACATGAGTAGGATCTCATACGCTAGTGTAGTGGGAGATATCATGTAAACCATGACATGTACATGTCCCGATATAGCTTATGCACTTGGAATGACTAGTCGATATCAAGCAAATCCTGGTGAGGAACATTGGAAGGTGGTGAAGACCATTATTAAGTACTTAAGAAGCACTAAAGACCAATTCCTCATCTATGGAGATTCAGAGTTGAAACTTGAAGGTTATACTGATGCAAGTTTCTCTTCAGAAAAAGATGATAGAAAATCTATTTCTAGTTATGTATTCACCTTAAATGGTGGTGCGGTGAGTTGGAAAAGTTCCAAACAAGCTACAGTAGTTGATTTAGTGACTGAAGCAGAATATATAGCAGCTAGTGAAGCTGCTAAGGAAGCTGTATGGATGGAAAGGTTCTTAAATGAACTTGGTGTGGTTCCTTCAATAGAAGGTGCGGTTCAACTGTTGTGTGACAATACTTGAGCCATTGCTCAAGCAAAAGAACCAAGATCACACCAAAAATCCAAACACGTTCTGCGAAAGTATCACTTGATAAGAGAAATCATTAAACGTGGAGACGTTGAGATTCAAAAGGTAAATGGCAAAGAAAATGCTTCAGACCCATTCACTAAAGCTTAGTGCAAAAGAGTTTGACAAGCACTAGTGAAAATTGGGAATGAAGTACAAGAGCTATTGGCTCTAGTGCAAGTGGAAGATTGTTAGGGATATAATAGATATGCCCTAGATTCAATATCATATTTGTTGATTTGAACATATTTTTCTGAACGTTGATATAAAAATATATGGCATCTGATATTCTTTTATTGTCATTATTAATTACTTGATTAATTTGATAAGGTCCTTGATTAAATTTATAGACTTGTCATCTGACGGAGATCATGATAATGAGAGTAAAGTTTCTTATAATTTAATCTAAATTTTGTTCTTGATCGTAGGATTATTAATTTGGACATTGGTAGTCCGGTTAGATCAATATTTATGTGGTTGTCTTTATTTGATAAAGATTAGTGGATCTCATTAACTAATTCACATAGATAGATGATGCATATAGAGATATGATCATTGAACCGACTCATTGGATAATTCCTAATGGTTAGAATTACCATAAACTGTCAATAGGATATTCTCTTGAAGAATGTGATGTAAGAATTTCCTTTGACCTGAGATCGTCATAGTAATTGACAAGTTATTTATTGTGCTTTGATACTAGACACCTATGGCCCTAGGGCGATAGTTGAAAGGATATTGGGTACGATTAAATACTTGTAGAATTAGTGATTGATCAAGATGGAATCTGTCAACTCTTGGTAATGAGTTTAAGCTCCATGTTGTCATGAATTATAAACGACCACTAAGACCTTGGCCAGGGCAATTGAATGAAAGAAGAAATGAGTTTCATAGGTCATTCAATGGTCGATTATATTTTACATGAATACATAGTTGGTCGCCTATTAGGATTTGACAGTTGAACCATATCCTAGGGTGATCCAGAGCTATAACGACAGAAGAGATTACTACATTATTCTTCTACGGGTTCTTTAGAGTAAATTGTATACTTCATGATATCCGGTCGTTAAGGAGTGTTGCTAGACGCCACCCTTGATTAGTATATTGATATGGTCAATTTACTACCGGTTTAGTATTGAACCTATGGGGTCGCACACTAACGAGTGTTCTGCTCTTTGCTAAAGGATTAATTATTTTATTGTTTGGTAATTAAATTGTAGAATTTAAATAGTCAAATAATTTAAATTATTAGTCCAAATGAAATATTATTATATTTTTGCTGGCACAGAGGATATAATTGATATTGTGAATAAATTGAAGTTTTCTATTTGGAATAGAAAATTAAATTATCTCTTGGTTGAAATATATATGTGATATATATAATTAATATTTATTTGTACAAAGTGTGCCTATAAAGTATTAATAAAAACTTATTTGGAAATCCAATTTAGAATTAGAATGGATAACAAAGTCCAAAAATGGACGTGAGATTAGCTCAAACCCATTAAGAATGGGATTGATATATTTTAATATAAAATATTAGTTAATTCTCAAAATCCAATCCAATTTGGAATTGAACTTGAAAGTCCATAAAAGGACGTCGACAACTCAAACTAGTGTTTTGTTCTTTTCAATAGGAAAATTCCAATGGACTTCATGGGAAGTCCATGATTCTCGGCAGTCACGTTAACTATTGAGAATGGGATTACGAGTTTTTGTACAAAATTCCATGAAGTTTATTTTGGAATAAACTTTTATTCTAAGTAGATCATTACCTTAATTAAATAGGAAAAGGGTTTATAGGTGATAATTAAAGGGTGATGGAACAAAATTTGCATTATTAATTCTTGAGAAGAAAAATCACTTTGTGAAAGTGAGAGTCCAACACAAGCCAAGAGAGAAAATACAATTACAAGAAAAATGTTTCTTGTTCTTCTAACATTGGGTTGAGATTTTTGAGAAAAAGTTCAGCACAATATTTTGTTTAATTTGTTCACGGGTTTCATTGATCAAGGAGTTGATAGCAAGGATCGGTCTCGGTGTGGATATGCATAGAGTCTTCGCACTATCGAAGAATTTTAAACGAGACTCTCTTCACCAGGTACGTCCTAGATCCGATCTTTGACATGTAAATAAATTTTAAACACGAAAAGTTCTGCCTAGGATTGTTATTGTCTTCCCCTGCGTGTTACGAATATCTATATGCAATCCTTCAGTTGTTTCCTTATCATGTAAAAATTTTGTTTTCCTTTTGTGTTGTATTAGCTCTCCTTGATTCCGTGTTGTTACTTCTTTATTTGTTCACTTCCCTGCCATTTTCATTATATCCGTATATCTTCTGTTTGTTTCTTATTATCTCCAGTAGGGCTCTGGCCTGACTTCGTCACTACTCTGTCGAGGTTTGTCTTGGCACTTGCTCGGTACCGTTGTGGTGTACTCATATTACGCTTATACACATGTTTTTTGCATATTCAGGCACATCCTATCAGCCTCGGTGTTAGCGCGTTGTGTGGCATTCTTATTGGAGACTTCAAGGTACACCTGCCCGTGCCCGCAAGCCTCAGAGTCCTTTTCCATCATGTTCCTTCCTTATTTCGTTACATCTTTACAGACAGTGATATATAGGAGTATTCGGTACTGTATCTAAGGCTTATGACTTGTATTTGGGTTTTGGGAGATGTACATATTGAGTTATAGATTTCATTTCATATAGTTGTTTATGTTTTTGAGATTTAAATTATTATTCAGTTATTCTGCATGTTTTTCTAGCCTTACCCAGTCTTAGAGACTACGTGCCGTCACGATATCCTACAGAGGGGATTTGGGATCGTGACAGTTCGGGGATCGTGATTATGTTGACTACAGAGATTTATTGAGTTGTCATGGAACTTGGAGGCTCACCGCTTCAAGAGATAACTCATGCAAATCCTAAATATGCTAGTTGTTTAATTTACTGAGATTACTTCCATTTTATATAATATAATCCTTCAGTTAGATGCCCTCACGATCTTGATGGAATGTTGATCGTGACAATGAGAAACCCAGAAGAAGAAATAAATTTCGAAAACTATCTCTAGAAAAATTAAAATATAAAAATGAAGAGAAAAAGATTATTAAAAATATTCTACATTGCACTACTCGTCAATAACAAGTAATTTATCTTCCATCACCAGACCAACCTTTGGATTTATTGAGAACTAAAACATTGAAATTCGAATATCAACCGATAAAGGCAAACAACGTTTTTCATGGTTGGAAACGTTGGTCCACCCATTTTAATTATCAATTGATATTATCTATTGGAATTTAGCTTTGCTTTTTGATATGAAGTTAGAATTTTTTGGTATGGATTTGAAATTGGATATATAGGGAATCGAGAGGCTAACTACAAAGATATTGTAGTCCCAATAAAGAGAAACAAAGAGACCACGCGGTGAAGATCGACGTGAAAATAGCACGGGCTAAGTTTTCGTATTAGTAAATAAAAAATAATCACCATTCGTAAAATTATTGAAAAATAGTTATTATTATATTGTAATGTAAACAAATTTAGTATAATATTCTGGAGATTGGTGTATTTGTGTATGAAATTGGAACTCCAACACACGGAAAGTTTCAGCATAATATACTGGAGATTAGAGCATATGTGTATGAACTTTCAGCATATTATGCTGGACCAATATATTTTGCTGGAACTCTAGTATATTATGCTGGAAGTCCAGTATATTATGCAGGAAGTCTAGTATATTATACTAAAACTCCAGTATATTTTTTGGATTTTGAATAATGATTTCGTTCAAATTTATTTCTACATAAAAAATGACTAAATTTTGATTACTTTTGAAACTGTGAGTATTTTTAAATTGCCACTTATATCTAACTATTTTTTAATTTTACCAAAGATCAATTCTTTTTTAAAGCTCGTGTAGATACATGGGTATTGCAGTGACATTAGAATTTGTTGACGCGTTTGTGGCAATATAACTTGATGCATACTGTGCGGTAGACTAGGATTTAATATTGGGAAAATGACCAAATTTATCTATTTGCTTTCGAATATTATCGTTATTTAACCTTCATTATACTGGCCAAATTTATCGTTATACTGTCCGATGAAAGTTACCCTTATCATCGGTAAATTTTTAAAAATTATCTCTCAGTCCGTTAGGTAACCCATAATCTCTCAGATCATTTTTATTTAATCACTTGTTCTTCTTCTTGATATACTATTCTCAGAAATTACTATTAATGCGAATGCTAAAGGTACTAAAAAAAAGAACAGTCTGGTGCACTAAGTTCCCTCTATGCAGGGGCCGTGGAAGGGTCGGACCATAAGGGTCTTTTGTACGCAGCCTTACCCTTCATTTCTGCAAGAGGTTGTTTCCACAGCTCGAACCTTTGACCTCATGGTCACATGACAACAACTTTACCAGTTACGCCAAGGCTCCCAAACAACTAAATGTAGTAAATTATACAAATTATTCATGGATATTTAATTATCATTGCACCCATTTCTCTTCTTATGATAATGTGTTTGGAATTCGTTTTATAAATTTTCAACCATATGCACACCGCAGAATTCAGCGGGTCTATTAGTTATGTATTATATGCGGCTTCTCATCATGTATGTACATGCATATTCGAATATATTTTGTAATTGTCTAATTAGTATAGAGTTCGGTCGATTAACTTAAGAGTGCACATTGTATAAGCATTTGATTAAAGCAAAGTTGAATTCGACAATGTAAAGTCTCCAAGAATTTTCAATTCTATCATGAATACTTGCAAAGTCTCCGTACCTTTGGTGCAACGTATTCATTAAAGTTTGGGTGTTATAAATACTTTTAGAATATAGACAAGCTATCTAATTAAGATTCTTCAATTTTCGTACTTTGTTTACTAATCACTGCATTATTTTAATATTTCTGTCACGACCCAAATCGAAGGGATGCGACCGACACCTAGTGCCTTACTCAATCGAGTACCTACGTAACGTATCTTTCTTATCATACCATCATGCGTAAACGGGCCGGAAAGGTAGTCATGAGATAACTAGAATAAAATATAAGGAAATAATCGACATAGGATGACCCAACACTATATACAAACTTATACATATGACATACGAGCCTAAAATGTCGACCCATTTGTACACTCAACACATATGCCGAAAAGGACTTACCTGCATACATATACATGACATTTGTCTACAAGCCTCTAAGAGTACATAAACGTCATAAAGGTCGGGAAAGGGCCCCTTCAGACCACTCAATACATGTCCAAAGCATACTGACCAAATAGGCAACTCCGTAGCAAGTGGAGTTCACCAGCACCTTTCGCTGAACTGATAGCCTACTAGGAGGAGCATCAACTTGTCTATCGGGACCTGCGGGCGGGAACGCAGCGTCCCCAAACAAAAATGATGTCAGTATGAATGAAGTGTCGAGTATGTGGCATGAAAGCATAAATAAGAATAGTAATGTAAAGAAAGATAGATAAGATACAACGTGTAACATCTGAGTACCTCTGAGGTCTACTGACATGAAATGCATGATACATATATATACATAAGCTTTTAAAAATATTCGTCTATGTTGGCATCATCATCATCATTATCATATCGTACCCGGCCGTAATAGGCTCGGTAAAAACGTACGCGATCATCATCAGGCTCGGTAGAATCATACCCAGCCACGTGAAGCTCGGTAAAACTCAAGTGATCAGTGGTTGCACAATAGGTGCCGTACCCTACCAACTTTAGCGCGCTCGGTAGAGTAGAATAGATACATATATATAATGCATGTTGGACACATAAAATGACGTTCTAAACCTTTTGGAGTAACGTAGGGTCGTTACACCTTCGATTAATGCTGTGACATCTATACCATAAATATGGACCTCAATAAGATTCAAGGATCACACATACATGCTTAGAATAACTTTATAAGGAAAGAACAACATGGACAACCTTAGTTGCTAGGAGTAGATCCGTTATGAAATAGCGCATCGTTACGTTCATTTCACTTTAGATCCTGCCAAAAAAAAAAGAAGGAAGTGCCTTAACATACCTATATGATCTTTTCCTTATTCCTCAACCAAGCTCAACACAACTTCTTGCATCTATAACAAGTGAAATGATATTGTTGTCAACATATAATATCGTAACATCGTGTTTGGGTAATCGTACAGCTTACAGAAAATCGGGCATCAACTCCCCTATTTTTACTACATCCCAAATACCACTAAGGGTCATCAACAACCTAACAATAACAACAATAACAACTAATTGCAAACACAACAACAATATAACCCAATACGAGCTTCTCGATTATCTTAACAATTATATTGAGCGGCAAACTCGTTTTTACTAATAGCAAAACATAAATTGAATCCAACTCTTATTCCATAAATGGGTTCACAACCTTCAAAATATCATACTTATGTGTACTATATGATTCCTAGTTTAAGACATCCACAAAATGACTTCCAAAACAGCCCCAAACGCCTAGAACCCTAACTTTTATCGTCAATCACTCGTGTTTCGTGTTTTCTTCTTCAATAAAAGAAGTTAACACCTAGAAAATCTTGACAACATTATAGAGTTATTCTCATAATTTCCAGCGACCACAAACCATATATGTGGCCAAAAAATAGTCCAACCAAGAAGATACCATGTCCCATGTTCTTTCAAGTGCTATCTTACGGTTTTTCACTCAAACAACACAACCAACACAAGATTAAACTTAGGAACAATCAAGAATATGTTATACATACCTTGGACGGAAGATACAACTCGAATCCCCATCTCAACTTAGATCACAATAGCCCTCAATCACACCACAACATCATAGAGGCATTCTCTTGTAGTCTTTAACACTTTTGATGATGTTTTGAGTTGATTTCCCTTGAGTTCGGTTCTTGGGATCTTGAGGTATGTTAGAGAGGGTTTTGGAGAGCTTTTGGATGAATTTTTATTGAGAAATGACCCGAAATGAGGCTGAAACATCTTTTAAGAGAAGTGAGGTCGGTGGCCGTCTCTAGTGGGTCCCAAAAGGAGTTGCTTAAGCAGTCCCGTTAAAATACAAATATCTCTCTACTCCGACGTAGTATCGACGAACGGTTTAATGCGTTGGAAACTAGAATCACGGATCTTCAATTTGGTGGGTATATCATCCCTTAAATCCATGCACATTGAGAGAAAAGCTCAGTAACATTAGATTTACTTAATATGAATTCTAACTTGAAAGTACGGGGTGTAACAATTTCTTTCTCTTATTTTTTTTAAATCAAGAAATCTAGTAAATACGACTATTTTAAAAATAGTGCATCAAGAAGAAGAATAAAGCCTTATTTGTTTTTTAATATTAAGACGTCTGAATCTGAATACATATTTGAATATCAAGATGTGTATTAAGATTAAGACAGTTGAACCCGAACACATGATAACTATGGATTTTAGCCTACTATTTTCTCTCTTTTGCTTAGGTTTTGGGCCAAAAATGCTAAAGGTATTCCCAAAAATAAAATTAATTTGCTTGGTTGCAGGTTTTGGTCAAAATGAGCAAACAAGCCAAAATAAACTCATAAAGGAGTTAAACTTGCACAAGCCCAAATGATGGAACTGTAGCGCGGACAGCGGTGTTATTACGCGGCCGTGTAAGACCTCCGCTGAGGCAGCCACAAATACGCGGCCCGCGAAAGTGAAGTTCAGAGAGGTTGATTTAGGCTCATATTCGACCGCTGACCACCATGGAATTGCGTGGTTGTAGAATATCTTACGCGACCACGATTGTATTTTCGCTGAGAGCAGAGAGATAAATTGAGAGTGTTTTCAATCTGGGCTCAAATGAAGAACGCGGCCCGCGTCTAAGTTACGCGGCCGCGGAGTTACTAGACGCAGACGCGGTGCAAATTCCGCTGGGAGCGAGATAAGAGGTTCAGAGAGTTTGCAAGTAAGGCTAAACAGAGGAACGCGGTCCGCGAATAATTTACGCGGTCGCGATTGAAGCCAATGCGGGCGCGACAGTATTTACGCGGTACGCGAAACAGACTCCAGTCCAGAGCCAAATGAAGAAAAACGCAAACCGCGCTTCCTATTGCGCGGCCGTGAAAGGGAAAACGCGGACGCGCTCAATATTACGCTGACAGCGAGACCTCCGTAGGGGCATTTTTGTCCAGAAAATTCAGTTGTGTATAAATAGATCTTTTTCACATTTTTAGGTTAAGTTATGTATTAGGAAGATCGTGAACAACCGTACTTTACCACTTTGAGTAATTTTAGAGTAGTTTTAGCTTATATCTTTAGATTTTATTCTTGTAATAGACTTTTATGGCTTATATTACATCTTCATCTTTGATTTATATCACTATTATGAGTAGCTAGACCCATTAGCTAGGGTTGTAACCCAACCCTAGTGTGGGTATTTAATGGGTCTTCAATTTTAGGGCTTATTTGTTTATGGGTTAGTGATATTTAGCTTGTTTCATGCTTTAATTGTAGAATTGGTGGTTGCAAACACCAATTCATGCCTTTTTGACTTAGGCTCTTCTTGAGAAAGAGGGCCCAAGTATAGGTAAAATAGGATAACAAGGAATTGGGGTGAATTCAAGAGATTGACAGCCCAAATTAAAGGGTTAAACCTAGATATAGTAATATCCAACTTGAGCCAATTTCACTAGCATTGTTTGAAGACCCATTTAGGCTTGAGAAAGCCAAATCAGACAAAGTCACTCAAACTACCGAGAGGTATAGATTGAGTAATTATGTGTGAAGGTTATATCACGACCCCAATTACAACAAGATTGTCCTAGATTTTAGACCCCATTAGATTCTCTCCTAGGCGGAAGTCACTTCCCTAGTGCTTTTTATCATTTGAAAAGCTCCTACAAAAACATTGTACTTAGATTATTTTCAGCAATCGATAACACTAACATTAGAATAGGAACAATTCCAAGCATGGTTATAAGTGCAAATAAATACAACACACAACTAGATTAGGTAGAAACCTAACTCCCAACCAATATTAACTCCATATGGATATCCATCCCGACCTATCGGGTAAAACTGCATCGACCACTCCTCGCCATTATATAGTGGTGTAGGGTTGGAACCGATCACTTTTTGGCGCCATTGCCAGGGAGTTAAACGGTTTTGACTATCTATGTGACTAGTTGTATATATTGTTTTTCTTTCCTTCTATTTTACTAACTTTTGTGTGTTAATCGCTTTAGGTACAAAATGGTTGATCCTCTCGACAATGTTCTCCCGGGGGAGGAGGTAGATGATAATGGTGATGATGAGGTCCATCTAGTACCCTCCCCCGACTCCTCCAAGGGCAGCACATCAGGTGCTTCCCAATGAAGGTTACGCCAGTGCGATTGTCCCACCCTGAATCCTGGCGGGAAATTTCCAGATTACAAATGTTATGTTAACCTTATTAGAGCAGAGAGGGTTCTTTACAGGTGCTCCACATCAGAATACATATAAAAATCTTAAGGGATTTGTAGATACCTGCCGGGGAAGCAAACAGACAAACGTGTTGGAGGATGCATTAAGATTGATATTGTTCCCTTTTTCAGTTAGAGGGAAAGCTTTGGATTGGCTCTAAAGGCTCCCCAACCATTCCATCACTACGTGGGATGAGTTGGCGGATAAGTTTATATCCAAATTTTTCTCACCGGGTCATATGGCAGCATTAAGGGATGAGATATTAGCCTTCAAATAGGAACCCTATGAACCCTTTCATGAAATCTGAGAGAGATATAGAGCTATGGTCAAGGAATTCCCCAATAATGACATGACCGAAGCAATGACCTAACAGACGTTCTATCGGGGTATAAACACGACCAATCAATGTGTAGTGAACCAGTTAGCAGGGAGAAATTTTATGAAGCTGTCTTATGACGAGGCTTGTGACATACTTGATGAAATGGCTCACACTTCTTCAGCTTGGCAGAGTCGGGAAAATGTTCCCCAAGGTGACCCCAATGTAATAAATCTTCACAAGGAACTTCAAGACCACAGACAAGCCATAGTTGAATTAACAACAACCATGAACCAGTTAGCCAAAGCACAGTTGCAGCAGATTCAAGGACCAAAGCAAGTAAATGCAATGGAAGGGGTCAATCTAATGGTCAACAAAAAGAGATAGCGTGGTCAACAAGTGCAAGGTAATCAAGATCAATATGAACAAAGTGGAAGTGGCTACAACCAAGATGATTCGTATGATGACCAAAGCGAGGAAGTTTTGTATGCAAACAACTATCAAGGACAACGGAGCAATGTTCCAAATCAACAATGGAGATCACAAGGAAATAATCAAAACTGAGGCAATCAAGTCCAAGGGAATTGGAACAATGGAAATAACAACAACTCTAACAATTGGGGGAACAACAACCAGAACTGGGGGAATCAAGGAAACAACAATAGCAATTAGGGAGGTAATAACAACCAAGGTGGTTGGGGTAACAATAATCAAGGCAACCGGGGGCCGAGCTTTCAAAAGCCCCCGATGTATCAACAACCCAACAATCCTCCTCCATATCAATCTCAAGGGAAAAGTTCTTTAAATAATGAGATGGGGAGGATAGAGAGTATGTTTAAACAGATGATGGAAAGCAATGCTGATTCCGATGCTCAAATTTCCTCCCACACTACTTCCATCTGCAACCTCTAAGTACAAAAAGGTCAAATTTCGCAAGCATTGAGCACTCGCCCTAAGAGGGCTCTACATAGTGACGCGGTAGTAAACCTGAAGGGAGGGAACATTACAGGTCGTGCCATAGCGGTGACTACTAGGAGCGGTAGAGGTGGTGATGCAAGTACCTCCAATCAAAAGAAAGTTATGAGTGATGATGTTGTGATGACAAATGATGATGATCCAATAGTTTATGAGAAAGTCAGTGAAGATAATTTGAATGAGTAAGTGAGGATCGATATTCATGATAACTAGGAGGAGACTCAAAATGACGTGAACCCGTCTAGGGAACACGTGATAGACATACCGGAAACGGTAGTACCAAAAGCCAAAGATCCTTTGCCAAGGACTCCTCCACCTTATCCTCAAAGACTTGCAAAGTAAAAGAATGAAAACCAATTCAAGAAGTTTATTGAGATGATGAAAAGCTTGTCAATCAATGTGCCCTAGGTGAAAGCTCTTGAGAAAACGCCGGGGTACGCCAAGATTATGAAGGACTTGGTGACTAAAAATAGATCTATGGATTGCGAGACCATAAAAATGACTCATCAATTTAGTGCAATTATGCACTCGATGGCTCCAAAGCTTGAAGATCCCTGCGCATTTACCATTCCTTGTACCATTGGGAGTGTGGATTTTGCAAAGGCCTTGTGTGATTTGGGTGCAAGTATAATTTGATGACTTATTCAGTATTTAAGTGTTTGGGTATTGGTCAACCGAGAGCTACTTCAATGAGATTGCAAATAGGGGATAGAACAATGAAGAAGAGCCTTGGTATTATTGATGATGTTCTTGTATGGGTCGACAAGTTTATTTTGCCTGCTAATTTTTTTATTCTCGATTGCGAAGTCGACTATGGGGTGCCTATACTATTGGGAAGGCCTTTCCTAGAAACATGGAATGCTTTGGTTGATATGGAAGCATGGGATCTCACCTTCCAGGTGGGCGATGAAAAGGTTGTTTTCCACATGTGCAAATCGATGAGGCAGCTGAATAGTAATGAAGTTTGCTCTTTTGTGGACCTCGTGACGGAGGTTATAGTTGATGATACAAATGCAATGATAAATGTGGAAGATCCTATGGAAGCTGTATTGTTGAACCATGAGGATGATGAAAGGGATGGCTTGGTTGAATGTGCAAATGCATTGCAAGGAATGGGATCCTATTCATATGGGCCCCACAAACTTTCCTTGGACTTGGAAAACCGGAAGACACCACCGACAAAGCCCTCGATCAAGGAGCCACCAACATTGGAGTTTAAGCCTCTTCCCTCTCACCTCAGGTATGAATTCTTAGGCCCATTTTCTACATTACCTGTTATTCTTTCTGCTTGCTTAACCAAGGTGCAGGTAAACTCCACTCTTGAGGTGATTCAAAGAAGGCAAAAGGCTATTGGATGGACCTTAGATGACATTCGGGGTATAAGCCCCGCCTTTTGCATGCATAAACTTATACTTTAGGTGATGCAAAATCGTCCGTGGAACATCAATAGAGGTTTAACGAGGCTATGCAAGAGGTCATCAAGAAGAAAATTATCAAATGGTTTGATGCAAGGGTGGTATATCCTATTTCGGATAGTTCATGAACTTCACCGGTGCAGTGTGTGACTAAAAATGGGGGTATGACCGTTGTGACAAATGAAAAAAATGAGTTGATCCCTACTAGGACAGTGACCAGATGACAGGTATGCATGGACTACCGAAAGCTGAAAAAAGTGACTAGAAAGGATCATTTTCCATTGGCCTTCCTTGATCAAATGTTAGACGGACTTGCCGGGTGTGCCTACTATTGTTTCTTGGATGGGTACTCAGGTTACAACCTGATTCTTATAGCCCCGGGAAGACCAAAAGAAAATGACCTTCACATGCCCGTATGGAACATTTGCATTCTTACGGATGCCGTTTGGATTGTGTAATGCACCCGCTACCTTTCAGCGGTGCATGATGGCCATATTTATGGACATGGTGGAGGACTTCCTAGAAATCTTTATGGATGATTTTAGTGTGGTTGGAGACTCATTTGAAGAATGTTTGGAAAATCTTGACAAGGTGCTAGCCCGATGTGAAGAGACAAATCTTGTGCTTAATTGGGGAAAATGTCACTTTATGGTCGAGGAGGGCATTGTCCTCGGCCATAAGATCTCAAAGAATGGAATCGAAGTGTACAAGGCAAAGATAGAAGTGATTTCAAAACTACCTCCTCCTACTTCCATCAAGGGAGTTAGGAGTTTTCTTCGGCATGCGGGATTCTACCGAAGGTTCATCAAAGACTTCCCCAAAGTGGAGAACCCCTTGTGCAAGCTGCTAGAAAAGGATGCAAAATTTGATTTCAATGAAGAGTGAATGAAGGCTTTTGAGCTCTTGAAGTACAAATTGACAACCACTCCAATCATTACCGCACCCAATTGGAGCTCTCCCTTTGAGCTTATATGAAATGCAAGTGACGCTGCAGTAGGAGAGATCTTGGGGGAAAGGGTGAACAAGATATTTCACCCGGTGTACTATGCAAGCAAAATGATGAATGCTTCCCAGGTTAATTATACAGTGATGAAAAACAAGTTGCTAGCAATTGTGTTTGCCATGGAGAAATTCAGACCTTATTTCATGGGTGCCAAAGTGATTGTTCACACCGATCACGCGGTGCTCCGTTACTTGATGACCAAGAAGGACTCGAAAGCTAGATTGATGAGATGGATTTTGTTGCTTCAAGAATTTGACTTCGAGATCATTGATAGAAAAGGAAGTGAAAATATGGTAGCGGATCATTTGTCCCGTTTAGAAGAGGAAGAGGGGCCCAAAGATGGTCTTGAAACTAATGATGCATTCCCGGATGAGCAACTCCTCTCGGTTTCTTTGAATGGTATGCCTTGGTTCGCGGATGTTGCCAATTTCCTTGTTACCGGCATTGTCCCGCGTGAGCTCTCTTCTAACCGAAGGAAGAAACTCAAACGCGACAGTTTGGACTATTATTGGGATGAACCCTATTTGTTCAAGATTTTCAATGATGGGGTGATTCATAGATGTGTCACAGAGGAGGAGTAAGTGAGTATACCTGATGTTTTCCATTCCTCGCCCTACAATGGTCATCACAGTGGGGCTAGAACCACTTCCAAGATTCTCAACTATGGTTTTTATTGGCCAACCCTGTATAGAGATGCAAGTGAGCTTGTTAAGAGATGTGATGAATGTCATAGAGCTGGGGGAATATCAAAGAAGGATGAAATGCCTCTCACCATTATCCTTGAAGTTAACATTATTGACGTGTGGGGCATACACTTCATGGGGACTTTTGTGAGTTCGTGTGGCAATACTTACATTCTGATGGCGGTTGATTATGTTTCCAAGTGGGTGGAAGCCATGGCGTTGCCCAACAACGAAGCCTGGAGTGTGGTGTCGTTCCTCAAGAAAAACATCTTCACATAGTTTGGTACCCCTCGGGCAATTATCAGTGATGAGGGGTCTCATTTCTGCAATAGGGCATTTGACACTTTGCTTGCAAAGTACGGTGTCAATCACAAGATCTCAACTCCTTATCACCCCAAGATAGTGGACAAGTGGATGTCTCAAACATGGAAATCAAAAGCATATTGTCAGATACTGTGAATGCAAATAGAACGGATTGGTCAAGAAATCACGATAATGCGTTGTGGGCTTATAGGACTGCATTTAAGACTCCAATTGGTATGTCTGTACCGGTTGGTGTTTGGAAAAGCTTGTCATTTGCCGGCTGAGCTAGAACATAAAGCCACGTGGGCCTTGAAGAGGTTAAATCTTGAGTAGGATGTTGCAACAAATCTCCGGGTGGAACAACTCAATGAGCTAGATGAATTCTAATTTCATGCCTATTCAAGCTCATCATTGTACAAGAAGAAGATGAAATACTTGCACGACAAATATGCTCGAAACAAGGAATTCAAGGAGGGTGATTTCTTCTTTTTCTTCAACTCCCGGTTAAGTCTGTTTCCGGGAAAGCTTAAGTCCAAATGGAGTGACCCCTTTGAGGTAGTGCATGTAACACCTTTTGGTGTTCTTGACTTGAAGAACAAAAATGGTGAAATATTTCGGGTTAATGGGCACCGTGTGAATCATTACTTGGGAAAATTTTATGACAACCATGTGGTGGCCTTTATCAAGTTCACATGATGATAGTAACCTGCGTCGTATCGCGACGTTAAATCAGGCGCTTCTTGGGAGGCAACCCAAGTGTTTTCTTTCTTTTTCATTTTCTTCTTAGATTAGTGTAACGACCCGACCGGTCATTTTGGGCTCTAGCGCGTCGTTCAGCAGTTGGAAGTCATAAACAACTTCATTTCAGGTATTAAGACTTGTGCGTATGGTCAGAGTTGAAATTCGGGAAGTTCGGAGTTGAATTGAAAGGAAAATTCTTATTTCGGAAGCCTTAAGTTGAAGAAATTGAGTAAGATTGGAATTTTGAGTAAACGACCTCGGAATCGGGATACGAAGGTTCCCGCAGGTTCGCATGATAATTTCGGACTTGAGCGTATGTCCGGATCGGGTTTTGGATGACCCGGAAGTGTTTCGGTGTATCTTATGGAAGATAGCATTTTGGAAGGATTTCATAAATTTGGGTTGTAAGGCATCTCAGTGTTATATATGTCCGTTCGGAGTTCCGAGTCTAGGAATAGCTTCATATGTTAACTCTGGAGTTGGGAGCGCGATCGGAAGTGAATTCGAATGTCCGTAGATTATTTTGAAGCTATTTGGCTAAAGGTAGAAATTTGAAGGCTTTTGAGAAATTTGACCAGAAGTGGAAATTTTGATACCGGGGTCGTAATGCGATTCCGGAAGTTGGAGCGGGTCCGTCATGTCGAATATGACTTGTGTGCAAAATTTGGGATCAATCGGACGTGATTTGACAGGGTTCGGCATCGGATGTGGAAGTTGAAATTTCTTAAGTCTTAAAGATTTGGATTAGAGAGCGATTCGTCGTTTCAATGTTGTTTGATGTATTTTGAGGCTTCGAGCAAGTACGTGTTATGTTTCGAGATAGGTTGGTGTAATTGGACAGGGTCCCGGGGGCCTCGGGTGGATCCCGGGTGGTTAACGGATCGAAAGTTGAATTTGAAAAGAGCTGAAGTTGTTGTCATCTGGTGCGACCGCACCTGCAATGGAATATCCGCAGGTGCGGAGCCGTAGAAGAGGCCTTGGTGTCGCAGGAGCGAAGGTGGCTGGGCTAGGCTGGAACCGCATGTGCGAGGGAAATTTCGCAACTGCGGAGGCGCAGGTGCGGCGTTTGGATCGCAGGTGCGAAGTTTGGCTGGAGTCGAGGAAGCCGCAGGTGCGGGAGATTGAGTGCGCCTGCGGAAGCGCAGGTGAGGAAAATGACATGGGCAGATTGTTTTAAAAAGCGAGAATGGTTGGTCATTTCTTCATTTCTTCTTTGGTTTGGGAGATTTTGGAGGAGCTTCAAGAGAGGATTTTCGTCATGAATCACAAGGTAAGTAACTCCTTCATGTTTCTAATTTAAATACAAGATTATTATTGGATTGAACATGAAAACTTTTGGGAAAATTTGGGAATTTTGAAGAGAACCTAGAATTTGTATTTTTGGGATTTTTACCACGAATTCGAGCATGAAATTAGGAGTAAATTGTATATTTTAGCTAGTAAGGCTATGGGTAGAGTTTATCTTCGAGAAATTTCGGAATCCGGGCACGTGAGCCCAAGGGAATTTGGTCAATTACTGAGGGAAGTCGGAAAATTATATAATCTGAATTTTTAGCAAATATTAGAGTATATTTTCGTTGGTTTGTCGTTGTTTGGTTAATTTGGGGGCGTTGTGCATCCATTGGAGTCGTCGGAAGGGCTTAGAAGCCGGTTATGGAACTCCGGAGCGAGGTGAGTCTCCTTTCCAACCTTGTAAGGGGGAAATGTCCCCATAGGTTCCTTATTTGTTATGTATACATGTTGTAGGGGCCGCGTACGTACCAAGTGACGAGAGTCCGTACGTGGCGACTATATTGCTATGTCGGGTTGCTTTAGGACTCACGAGCATGCCTCTATGTGCCTTATTTGTACCTTGTATGTATTGTAAGTTGTGATTGTTGTTGAGATGACATGGAAAGGTGAAATATTATGATTTCAATCCCAGTTGGCTACAGTGGTATTGGCACAGTCCTGTTGAGTTCACTATTGAGTCGGTACACATATGTACCTATATATATGTATATGCACTTGTTATCGAGTCAGCACACGAGTCGCAGACTGGATGCGCGAACGTGGGTCAGCTTATATATTATTATTATCGAGTCATCACACGAGTCGCAGGCATGATGCGTGATCGTGGGTATCTTATCATTATCGAGTCAGCACACGAGTCGCAGAGTGGATGCGCGATCGTGGGTCAGCTTATTACTATTGAGTAAGCACGCGAGCCGCAGGTATGATTCGCGATCGTGGGTTAGCTTATGACCTCAGTCCTTATGACCACCCTTATGACTCCGGCCGGTTGTCTTATTCTGGTATTGTATTATCACTTGAGTCTGAGTCACTTATAGTGGGATTGACAGGTATTGTGTAAACGGAGGATTTGGCACTTGCAGTTCATTTTCAGTTGTTACTTGGATTACATTAGTTTCTTATGTACTTGTTGATTTCTGCTTCACATGCCTATTGCTTTAGCCATATATCTTTTTATATTATATTGCTGGACCTTAGTGAGTATCTAGTCGACCTCTCGTTACTACTCCTTCGAGTTTAGACGGGATACTCACTGGGTACATAT